>JASAMZ010007861.1:0-5000 GCA_030248115.1 Linhomoeus sp. GSCO2_2 | reverse complement strand
GACAAATGGGTTGGTTGCTCGCCTGATGAGAAACTCCGCGCTGACGATTATTGTTGTGCTAGTTGGAGTACCGTCTATCCAAACAGTGTAACATAATTTTCCATACAGTATTCTCTCCACATCGCAAAATAGGGAAAGACGTGTCTGCACGTGGCCGTGGAGCACGACGCCGGCAGATGTGTGGAGTGGCTGCTGACATCGAGCCAACTGAGACGCCGACTACTCACTTCTTCCACCCATTCGACCGGCGACTTCTATCGCAGTGCTGGTGAACTGTCTCCCTCCACCAGTGGGGGAAGGAGGAGGGAGTTCAGCGGCATTCCCTGGGATTTCTACAGCTTTCTCTTTGGCGTCGACTCCAGTGGGGCCACCGTCTTCCATCTGGCCTGCAAACTGGACAGTCCCAGATGTCTCAAGGTGGGTCTCCACACATACTTTCGTATGCAAAGTTCCACAATACCATTCAATCGTTTCGACTTTCGACGGCGTGCCGGTGACGACGCTTGTCTTTCCACTTCTGTGCAACTTTCTTTGAAGCGGTATGGTACATTGCAGAGTCTACTGTCGTGCGTGACTCAGCTGAGTGTGGAGGATGGCTTCTTCGACTTCGGCTCAGTCGACCTTCTCGACACTCCCAAAGGGCGCTCGCCGCTCCACTGGGCAGCCGCCTTTGGACACCCTGCACATCTCTCTACCCTTCTTCTTCAGAAGAGGTGGCACTGGGACGGGTTGGGAATGGCCCTTCAAAGCTCCACAGTTGCAGTGCAATCATTTGTGTCTTTCTATTCGCACAGTCTCCCAATGAGCCCACTGCAAGGCGATGCAGATGGAAGGACGCCACTGATGCACGCCGTTGCGTCGCCCAATGTGGCTGGAGGTGAGTGAGAGCTCCGGTAATAACGCCGTGGCACCACACATCTGGGGATAGTGACACGCTTGCTGTGTGTTCTTCAGGCTTGGAGTGCGCGCGACTTCTAGTGGCACAATCGTCGAGTTTATTGGAATCGGTGGACGCCAGCGGTCTCAACTGCCTCCACCACGCCGCCATCGCTGACAACACTGGCGCCCTGCGACTTCTCACTGCAGAGTTGGTGTCTATAAGTGTCGATAACGAGCACATCTTTATTACTTCTACGCGAATCGACAGAACCTTTGGGTAGCCACTGAAACGCTCTGGCTCTTTGCAGGTTCCACTGCGACGTCGATGTGTACGACGGCGAGCTACGCACTCCACTGCACCATGCGACCGCCAGAGGTTTCACTCTTTGGCCTATTAGATTCAAATTGGTGCGTTGTTCAATGCGCTCTGGTTCTGGGTTTAGGTCACACGAATTCGGTCGACTTTCTACTGAAGTGTGGGGCCCACAACACGCGCGACAGAAAGGGCGCCACAGCGCTTCACTACTGCGCCCTGAAGGGACACTGTTCCACTGCCGAACTCCTACTCAGACACTTTGACTACAGGGTGGGTACACAAGTCGGAACCTGTGAAATGAACTGTGACACAGTCCACACACACACTCTCAGGACAGTCAAGATACCATTGGGAGGTCGGCCTTTATGTGGGCTGTGTCTTCGGGTAGACTGGCTGTGGCCAAGGCATTCCTGAGACTCACCAATGTCCACCGCCTGCAGACGGACATCAGTGGGCTCACAGCCCTCCACTATGGTGGGTATTGTAATTTGGACTTTTACAGAATAATGGAGATTATTCATTTGGACTATGGCGTTGCAGCTGTGAAGGCCGGCCACGAGGAGATGGTGCAGCTGCTGTTGGACCACCACTGGTCCCCTGAGGTGACACAGAGGCTTTCCAACTGTCTACTCTGTAATGCTGAAACTTTAACCATGAAGCGACTGCTTCAGGCGCGTGACACCAACGGTCTGACTCCCTTGTTGCTGGCCGTGTCAGGGGGTCGTTGGCGCGTGGTGCGCACCCCTCGCTCCTGAGCCTGGTGTCCTGAGAAGCTGTCTTCGCAATGTTCAGCCAGGGACTTCAGTGGTTGAAGGGGTTCATGGGGCCAAGTCGGGAGGACAAGTTCTCGGTGAAGGCCTGATGAAGAGAAGACAACCACACTGTGGAGGGGAAAGGACGCCGTCACAGCTGGAGGAAGGATGACTGCAGGTGGCCGTCTTCGTGAACTCTCTGGGAGCCGTGTCTCCACTTGCTGCAGGAGCCAGAGTGGCGGAGGCTCGCCAAATGGATTAGTGCTTAATTAGTTCTTTCCAGACCATGGGGAAAGAGCAATGGAGCATTAAAATGCACTTGGAATCCGGCAGCCAAGAGCCAGTGAGTCGGTTGGAATGATGAGTTTCGGCGGGGTGGAAGCATCAAATCATACAGGACCACAGCTTTTTGAAAGTGCTTGGTCTTTTTTATCGCGAAACGCCTAGTGTTGACTTTCACGTCGGCAGTGGCTTGTTCATTCAGCTGGGCGAGTCCTTCATTGAATGGAAATAAATCAGTCGGCGCTGCACGTGGCCGGGGGACTTGGAGACAAGCGGCTGCTACCGGCCTTTGTCCGACCGGAAGGAATGCTTGTCCTGTCATTGACCTCGCCTTTGTCCCTTTGGGAAGTGTCAGCAACAGCAATTACACTGCTGCGCAGAGGAAGTCAGTGAAGAAGTCAAGCGATGAAGAGCGGCTCCAACAGCAGGCCACACTGGATGATGCCTATGGATTTCTCCCTGAAAGACGTCAGCTCAGTTGGGCAGCTGAAGTCCTATGGTTTGCTGACCGCTTGACTTCTCGGCTGATTGAACTTTTGAGGCGACCTCATCGCGTGTGCTGAACCTCTGAAGAGCGACTTGGTGACTGAACCGCTGACATGACCGAACCTGTCAAGTGACTCCGCGCGGAGAACAGCTGGAAGTGCTGTATTGGCTGAATGAACCTCCTAAGGGAATGCTCGTGAGGACTGAACCTTTAATGTGAACTCTATCGCTATTGAATTCGGGTGAATGAAGTTCGGTGCGCTCGCACGCACTAGCTGTGTATCTGCGCCTTTGAAGCCTTGCGTCTTGTGCTTCTTCAGGGCCATTCAAGTCACTGGTGGAGCTGTCCACAGCCAGGGAAAAAATCACCTTATGATGAAGTGAGCGAATTGGCTGTCACTATCATACAGCACAAATGAACAGCAGGCATGGCTGTAGGAGGACAGCGCCTGTGAAGACGCTGAACAGGAAGACGATTGTGCGATCACAGAGCGGTCTGCGGTAGAAGTTACGCGACTGCGATAGAGGAATCGCAGTATCTGCGTTGGCAAACTTGTCGCTTGTCGGAATATGTAGTGTATGTAGGCGGCGCTGACACAATTACAATGTGCATGCGAAAAATTAATTTTCTTCGGCATTGTATTGCATTGGAGAGATTCTTTATGTGTTACAGCAGCACGATGCTTCGGGCATTGTTTATCCGATGTTAATTCCGCCGGATACATAATACGTGTGATCTGTGCCTTCACTTGATAGGAGAGGAGGCGAATTTCTTGATATTGTGGAAACGACATAAGTGCGCTGTGGAATCATTTTTTTACGCTATTGATATTTCTGTGTCTTACAGGCGGCTCGAGTAATTCGTATATGTGTCTATCGGGATTGATGTTGTGGCATAATGAAACGTTCATTCCGTCTTATGCGTATACTATAGTGTGCATATGCCGTGGCGTTCTGGAATATGGGCGCTTGCTGTAGTTGTCACTGGTAGCAGTGCCTGTGCGTAGTTCAAGTTGTTTGTGAACGGCTTGCCTAAAGGCCCTGGTGATTTTCGCGTGGGGTACAGCGGTGTTCTGGTGCTGGTGCTAATGCGTATTCTCTGAAATAAAATGTCGTCAACTGAAGCTATGCAAGCATTGTCTGTCCAACCCTGAACCCTACCAGGGCAACTTTCAAGCCGAATCGTATTGCTATGTGTACTATGTTCGACTTGGCGCTCATAACCGTTCAACAGATGAAGCCTTCTGCTCAGCAGAATAGTAGTGTCAGTGGAGGAGGGGGAATGATGTCTTCACAGGAGCTTCTGTCGACGCTGAAGAGTCACTCGGAGCGACTGGCAGCCTTCGATTTCGACGGCGCCAGAACTGGCGTCGACAACTTCCGTTCCAAACTACAACAACACAGCGGCCACGCCAGCCTGCAAGTACGTACATTGTGCAGAACTCGTGTCGTAACAACCCACGCAATCTCCGAGTTGTGTAGCCATTGTTGCTTGGATGTCTCAGGGTCCCAAGGAGGTCGCCCGGCTGTCTCTGCTGCAGAGTCTCTCGCAGCTGTCTCAGGCGGAGAAGGACTACTTCTCTCTGGGATTCCTGTTGCCCAAAGGGTTCTTCCGAAAGGCCGCAGCCTCCAAGACTAACTTCAATCAGATTCGCACCGACCTCACACGCACCCTTGAATTCTGCCAAGAAGGCACTACTCTCCTTCACAGAAGGGGAAGGGAGAAGGTGGATGTGGTGGAGGGGAAGGGGAAGGTGAAGACAAAGGGGAGGCACTGGTCGTCCATTTGCTCGACCACTATCGCAACTACGTCTCGGCCAGAATCGACATGATGAACTTCTACGAGAAGGTACAGTTGGAGGAGAGGCACTGAATTACTCAAATACTATCTGTCCTAACCGACTGACTGAAACGCCTGTGATGAACCTTGCAGATGGCCCTGCTGCCCTCCGAGAATGGACCGACGGTGGACCATCTGCTGGAAAGGTTTCTTCATTTGTTCAATTCTATGGTGTTGGCCTTACATCTGCAGTGCGCCTTGTCATCGCGGTGACTTTCGTTTTGACAGTCTGTCGACGCTGCAGACCAAGTACACAGGGGCCTTCCATCATCCCTCCTCGCCCCACTGGAGGGCAGCTTCGTCTCAGAGGTGGCCATTCTCCAGAGACTGCTGAAGTGCCATCGATCACTGACTCAGTTTGCCCTACTGGACTCCCTGTTGTGCTGAAGGAGGCCAAACAGCAGCTAAAGAGCTGGCTCGGAGGTCAGGACCAAGTGGACAGACC
>JASAMZ010007858.1:0-12602 GCA_030248115.1 Linhomoeus sp. GSCO2_2 | reverse complement strand
ATAATGTGATAACCAACTATGCCATGCTCTTTACGAACGTCCGGATCCATAAGCTCGCTTCTGAGGGGCCACCGCTCTGGTTGAAGTCGCGGTGAAAACATGGGTCCGCTCCGGCACCACAGCACGCTCCGTTTGGCCGAAGCAGTGCCTGAGTGCCCACTTGTACTGGACGGCGTACTTCTACTGGTTGTCCACGTACTCCCGGCTTTGGTTGGGATGGAATCTGGAAGAGAACGCAACGCGTTTGATTGAACAGAACAAGAGAATAGGTTAGGTAGGTAGAACAGAAGTTTGACTTCCGGCCCCCCTCACTTCTTGATGTGGACGCCCATTCTGATCCTCTTGCCGTGAGTGGGCACTCGGAAGCCCAGGGAACAGTGCGGGCACTGGATGGGGTATCTGGCCGGCATGTGCCGACGCCAGATGTGCTTGAACTGGTCCTGAATGGGAAGGTCACAAGAGACTAACAAACTGTACATCTTGAAACAAAGTGTGGCCCACTGCAATCTCAACATTCAATAAACGAGCCAGTGTCAGTCAGAGTGTATCCCCAACGCACCAGAATGCCGCCCTTGTGGCATATGTTGCAGTAGGAGGACCTCTTTGGCTGCTGCGCTTGCTGCTGTTGATAACTCAGAGGGGAGACACCAAAAGTGACGTTTCCCAGAGTGGACTCCAGCTCCAGGCGCTGCTCCCCGTCCTCTGAGACCACTGCTATGCCGCCTGAGGCGCTGTCGTGGTCGTCGTCGTCGTTGTGGTCGTCGTCGGGCTGTCGTCCACTGTCCTCAATGGAGGGCGGAGTGACGGAGACCGAGTGGTGCGTGCCCTTGTTCTGAGAGGCTGAAGAGTGGTGGTGGAGTCAGTGAGTGAATGAGCTCTGAAAGCTCCGCAACGCCCACCCTTGTCTCCCCTGTCCCTGGGGAAGCACTTGGCCAGCAGGCGCTCGAAGCGCTCTCCAGCGCCGTCGTCGCCGTTGTGGTCCTCGTTGTGGTCGCCGTCGTCCATGTGACTCTTGGCGTGAGAGACCAGGGTGGGAGCGTCGTTCGCATAGGTGCTCTTGCACAACTGGCACTCGAGGTTGTCTTCTTTGTCGCGATTCGTCTCTTTGGGAGCTTGTTGTGAAGGGTCGGCTTCGCCGCCGTTGTCGCTCGCGGAGGAGCGCGACCGGCGCAGCACTCGGCGTTCGGTGGTAGAAGCCGATTTGTTGCAAGGGCTCTCGTCTGAAGTTCAGCCGAAAAACATAGACTAGACGACGTGAAGTTTGTCAGAGATCATAATATGGTAAAGTACAGCCGCGACCCACCCCCCCTTCCCCCTCCATCGGTTCATCCTCCCATGGAAATGATAAATTCACATTGATAATGCAAACGAATACTGTCACTTTCGTAAACTTGAAGACGCCACAGCTCACACACGTATAGAACCATAGTGCTACGATCGTTTACCTCTCTCCTCTCCAGGGAAGCACTGTTCCAGTAGTAGGTCCAGCTCCCTCCTTCCCTTCTCTCCCACAATGGCCCTATTCGGTCCCTCCCAGTGCCTCTTGGCGTGACCTATCAGGGCGGGAGGGTGGTCGGCGTAACTGTCGCCGCACACGCGACACTGCAGGAGACGACGGCGGGGCTTGTACTGGGAGGGAGTTTGGTCGGTGGGGGGAGGGCCCTCGGCGGCAGGAAGGATACCTGCAAGGGGAGAGGATCGGCCACTCTCCAATTCAGCCATGGTCCAAGGTGGTTTTCACAGCATTTTACCCCTTCTCCCCCTCCCCTTTCCTCTCCCTCCCTCCCTCCCTCCCTCCCCCCTCCCACTCACTCACCAGGGAAGCAGTCAGCCGCCACAACTCTAGCGGAGTCCAGTCGACTGCTGAAGGCTTCCTCTTCAGAGTTGTCCTCTCCCCTCTCCCTCCAGTGCTTCCTCGTGTGAGTCCACAGGCCCGGCACGTGCTTCAGCAGTCTCTCGCCGCACACCTGACACTCCAACCGACCCTTGGGGCTGTCTTTGGGAGCTTCGGCGTCGGCGGTTGAGTGGGCGTAGGCCGCCTGGCGTGGAACAAAGTGCTGTATAGAGAAAGACATATAGAGGGACTGCGTGTATCTGTCACACCTCAAACTGCGCAACCACCCAGAAGAAAAGGAGCCATAATATGGCCGACTCTGGGTGACGACCACCAAGAATGCGCAATATTGCGCGTTTGGGTGGATTGCGGAGTCGGCGTAACCTACCTACTAAAGAAGTGGGCAGAAAGGCAAGGCTCCTGTCTTAGCGTCAAGCGCTTCCGTTTCCGCTCTACTACAGTAATCTTCTTCCATCCTATTCGCCTGAATGTCCCCAAAGCATTGACTGTAGAGATCCTTGAACTCTTCCCTCTTCTCCAGTTCCCCCTCCTGTCTCCACTCTCGAAACTGTCCCTCCCCATAGAGATTGACGACGTGTGTGCGCACGTGCGAGTAGAGGCCGGGCAGACACCTCCTGTAGCTCTGATGGCAGAGACCGCACTCCAGCTTCTCGGCTTCCGCCGCTGTGGCCTGTGACACGCGCACGCATTTAGCAAACGTTAAGCGTATGTGCGATTGGGTCGTGAGGCTAGGGTGAATGCCCAAAAAGTGTCTAATACTCGTGCTTTTGCTCAATTTTGAAACATGTTATGCCAAAATGGCTAAGAAATCGCCAAAAGTGGTCCCGCAGACAAAAAGTTTTGCATTCTTACACGTGGCTTTAGGGGGCGGGGAGCGGCGCGCGCCCAATCGCGTCTACGACGCAAAGGATGGTGGTATGAAATCACACGCTACTAATCTAAACCCTAGAATAGAGGTCAAACCTTCAGATGACTCCTCTCTTCCAGGGTGACGCTTCGATGGGACGGCGCCCCCTTCTTCTCTTTGTACTGTTCATCATCGTCGTCGTCACTGCTACTACTGCTGAGTTCTTCCGTGCCCGACTTGCGAACTTCCGTGTCTCCGCGACGGTCCAACGAGAGAACGTTAGCCGCGCTGGCGGACGCATGGACGCCGATGCTTCTTCCCCTATCGCTGGAGCTGCGCGGAAGCTCCGAGTTGCCGCCGTCAGACTGCGCAATAGAGCGTCGGCAGAGCGCCTTCAATTCGGCCTCTTTGGAGAGAAAGTCGGCCGTCACCTTGAATGTGACCTGAAACACGGCATATGCCATGCCAATGCCATTGCCACGGCCAGAAATTGTTAATTTCAGGCACGCAAAACGGCATTTCCACACCTGCACTCCGGGGCCGGCGGAGAACAAGCTGGATTCCCGCCCGCCACTGGCGCTACTGGAGGATGCGCAGTGGCACTCGACGTAGTGTGCGTGAAGTGAGTGGAGAGTGGGCAGGCGGACGAAGGGGCACTTGGGACAGGGATAGGGCAGGAAGGACAGATGCTCCACCGCTATGTGCCCCTCCAACTCTGTCTCTGTGCTCGCCGCTTCCTCGCACAGGACGCAGCTGCAATTTGGACTTGACGGAGTGCGTCTTTCGATGACAGTGGAGCATTTTGAGTGTGGCTTCACTAGTTCTCATTCTCATTCAAGTAAAGGATAAGAAAACATTCTCATTCAAGTACCGAAACGGTCTCTGCCCAAGCTGCAACGCAGGCGGATCGCCGCCGCCGCTAGCGCCGCCCTCGCTCATTGGCACTGCTGTAGTCTTCTTGGTACAGTGATGTGTAGGTAGAACTTCTTTCGTACGCAGCCCACTGTGACTGAAATCCTGGCTGCCGCTGCCGTCATACCCAGTCCCAGAGGCGACTAATCTCGCATTTATATTCCGAATTCTAATGCTGTGCCAAAAAGATTCACGAAGGAATTGTTCCACGAGGGTTTATCGTTTATAGGTACTTCGATAAATCTTGTTTTGTTTCACAACGGACTCGTTTTGAAACAAGACTAAATGGTAAACAATCCTTCGCATAATGTCGTATAGTGTTTCAGAAAGCGGTTCGGTAGAATGTGTTCATTTCACCTACGATAGTACCTATAGTCACTGGGTCAACTACATTATGCGAGACGCTCTCAAATCTCGGCGTTGGAAAGTCGCAACGACCGGACTATGCAGGACTCGACTCGGTACATTTGATGCTGTGGTACTCGAAGATTGCAGCAACCCAACATGCTGACGAACAACAAGTGATACGTGACACTCCTTGAGTGTCAGATAGGCACTCCGCGTGATTGTTTTAGCAGACGGGGGCACAGAAACCAACAAGTGCTGCATGCCGTTAAATTTGTTTGTTCCCAATTTTTTCAGTGTAGAACTAGGGTCTATGGCCCGGGGCGGGCCTAAGCAGATGCCATACACTTGGAGGTCGATGTGGCGCAAGTGACGCGTTGGAGCAGGCTGTACCGACGACGATGAGCGCAGGCTGTACGGACCGCTGACTGTCTATAGCCACTCCAGCGGCGCCCCAATTGTACAGGATCGCGTTATCTACGCTCACAGCGGGGGCTCCCCGCTGGGGTGGACGGCGTCGGTTCCCGTAGTGCCACAGCACGACGCTCCTATAACTCGGTTCGATTGCGCGTGCGTAGACGCCTTTCTCAACGCGTCTTATATGGACGGCGTACTGTAGGCGCAGCAAAATCAATCGCGGACGGTATTTTCGGATTCGCGAATTTTTACAGAGCGTGAGTATATTCGGCCAAAATCAGGCTAAATACACCGCAAATCGCCAAACAAACGACGGATGCGTGTTCTGCGGCGTCAGAAAGCTCAGACACAACTGTCAACGCAATTTTGAAAATTCGACCCCGGGACCCAATTTTTGGCCGGCCGGGGACCGAAATCAGGGTAAAGCCGTCCAACATCACAAAACAAGCACCGGTTTCGTGTTCAGCGTCGTCGAAAACCCCCGAAACAAGTAAAAACTCAATTTCGAAAATTTGACCCCGGGATTTAAAAATTCGGCGCGGCAGGGATACGATACCTTAAAATGGTCAAGACACTTCTTCTAGACCAACTTTTAACGCGGAACACGATGCAATGATCAATTTGCCGCTAAAGGCACGCTTTCCAGCCCAAAAATCCACTCAAAGTCGAAAATCCGAATTTTCCGCTCGGGACCCGAGACTTTTGTGACCGCGGATCTCCCGAACGGCGAGACCGATCTCGGCGGTTTTGGTGTCGAATGAAAGGTAATATAAGTGCCCAGGTCAGAAATTAAATTGGCGAGGATCCACCACCGCAAACTCGAGTTACGATTTTTTAAAGGTCGGAAAAAAATTAAAAATTTTGAATTTTCTACCGTACTCCCGCGTCGGACCACCTAGGGAGCCCGTTCCAGTCCCGCTTCGTAGAGGACCATAAGGCCTACAACATATCCAAAAATCACCAAATTCGAGCCACTTTTGCGAAAATTATGGCGTCTTTTTTTTTACTTAGCAAAAAATTGAATTTTTGAATTACTTAGCAAAATTCTTCCCCCGCCGAAATTTTTTCACCCCCCGAGCACGCTGCGCGTCGTCATAAGCTATCTTTTAAAAAAATTTGGCTCCCTAGGTGCTTCGTGGCGAGCGCTAGCTCTGGTTATGTTAACTGTAGGCTTTACCGCTCCTATAGCACTCCTTCGCTTTTCAAGCGGCGGAGTGCCAAAAACGTTGCGACTCGAACGGGTAGATTATCAGCAACCGCGAACCACAGTACATACTAACATACAATACAAAACGGCAAATACTGAACATTCTTTCTTCCCCTTAATCCCCGGTCGTGTGTCTGTCTGTCGGTCTGTCTGTCTGGCTGTCTGTCTCTCTGTCTGTCGTACACAACCAGCCCGCCAGACTGGCCCGGCGGACCGATCCCAGCTATGGGGCGCTGTCCTGGGCCTGGGCCGGAGGCGTGCCTAAACTGGTCCGTTACGCGAGAAAGCCTACCCTGTAGGCAAGAAAATTCAAATTTTTGAATTTCACTGTAGACTGTGGAGCCCGTTTAGCATGGCGCGCGTGGAAGCCCATGTGACTGCATGAAAGGGTAACAAGTTTGCAACTTCACGCACTTAGCAGTGAAGTGGCCGGTATACTGTTCGGGAGAAAATTCAACAAGTGATACGTGACACTCCTTGAGTGTCAGATAGGCACTCCGCGTGATTGTTTTAGCAGACGGGGGCACAGAAACTCCAACAAGTGTTGCATTCCCGTCAAATTTGTTTGTTCCCAATTTTTTCAGTGTAGAACTGGGGTCCATAGCCCGGGGTGGGCCTAAGCAGATGCCATACACTTAGAGGCCGATGTGGCGCAAGTGACGCGTTGAAGCAGGCTGTACTGACCGCTGACTGTCTATAGTCACTCACAATTAAGAATGCCAGCGGCGCCCCAATTGTAGAGGCGCGCCTTATCTACGCTACACAGCACGATGCTCCTATAACTCGGTTCGATTGCGCGTGCGTAGACGCCTTTATCAGCGCGTCTTATATGGACGGCGTACTGTTGACGCAGCAAAATCAATGGCGGACGGTATTTTCGGAAATGCGCGAAATTTTACAGAGCGTGAGTATTCGGCCAAAATCAGGCTAAATACACCGCAAACCACCAAACAAACGGATTCGCGTTCTGCGGCGTCAGAAAGCCCATACACAACTGTCAACGCAATTTTGAAAATTCGACCCCGGGACCCAATTTTTGGCCGGCCGGGTGCCGAAAGCAGGGTAAAGGCGTCCAAAATCGCAAAACAAACACCGGCTTCGTGTTCAGCGTCGTCGGAAACTCCCGAAACAAGTGAAAACACAATTGAAAATTTGACCCCGGGATTCAGCACTTCGGCGCGGCCGGGGTGCGCTACCTCAAAACGGTCAAGACAGTTCGTCTAGACCAACTTTTGACGCTGAACACGTTGCAATGGTCAATTTGCCGCTAAACGTGCACCTTCCGGCCCAAAAATCCATTCAAAGTCGAAAATCCGAATTTTGCGCTCAAGACCCGGGACCTTTGTCACCGCGGATCTCCCGAACGGCAAGACCGATCTCGGCGGTTTTGGTCTTGATCGAAAGGTCATAGAAGGCTCTAAGTCAGAAAGAAGGGTTTGCGAGGATCCACCGTCGCAAACTCGAGTTATGATTTTTTAAGGTCGGAAAAAAATTCTAAATTTTGAATTTTCTACCGTACTCCCGCGTCAGACCACCTAGGGAGCCGTTTTGGAAATTAATGGTAGAGGACCCAAAGGCCTACAACATATTAAAAAATTACCAAATTCGGTCCATCTTTGCGAAAGTTGTGGGGTATTTATTTTTACTTAGCAAAAATTCGAATTTTTGAATTTTCGCAAAATTCTTCTTAAAAACAAGATTAGTAGACGGGGGCAGAGCCCCCCGGGGCACTCCTCCCCTCTTTCAGAAGAATTTTGGGAGTTAAATTATGCTGCCCATTGATGAACCAGACCCGTCAGTGCAGCTTAGTGGCCATTCTGATCGCAAAACTAATAGCAAATTCGGAATTGTGACCCTCGAATACCCCATATTAGACATACAGCACACCTAGCTTCAGCTGAACTGACACAATCAGGTTTTCCACTTGAGGGCACGTATGGTTGCATGCAAATTCTCAAAAAATGGTCCCACACATCTCAAAACGAAAAACCAATGTCAGATTCGTGATCAGCGTCCCCGAAAAGCCGAAATCGAGTACTTACACGGTAGGTGCCCTGGACAAATCGAGCAACCAAAATTTTGAATTCAAATTTCCCGCCAAAATACGCGTCGGACGAAAAAAGTGTTTATAACAAAAACAACGTATCTTTTGATGCTCTATCACGTGAAAGTCCAATTGACACCAAAATATCTCGACTGACCCCACTTTACACCGAAATACCAACAATTTGTAGGAAAAATGTGAATTTCACCAAAAAATTGCCCCCGCCGAAACATGAAATTCAAAACCTATGAAGATACTTGTAAGCCTCACAAACCCTGCTAATATCGTCGGAATCGATTCACGCAGTCAAAAATAGGAAACGCGACACTTTTGAATTTTGACTGAAAAATCGATTTTTTCGATTTTCGCACAAAATTGGGCCTCTCCGAAAGAAGTGACCTACTGCATATTTATAGAGCTCGCCGAGCTCTATCGAATGGTGTTTGTCCCATCTCGATACGAGCACCCCATCAAAAGTTACGCCGGACCGAAGTTTTACCCGGAACCCCGGGACCCAACTTTGGGCAATATTTCCCAGCCCGGGGTACATCTGCCCGGATTCAACAATGCGGTGCGCGCATTGACTATCTGAGATGTGCCAGTTCTCAATAAACTAGAACTTCTCCTTTAAAAATAAAACACTTACAGCGGGGGCCGCGAACCCTATTTTCGGGTCGAAAAACCGGGTTTTTGCTACCCGGCCCGGGCATGACCGGACCCAGCCCGGCGGCGCCCCCGCCATCGGATAGCCCAATGTCTTTTACATATTCGGCCCAAAGCTCGTCTCGCTACGTTCTACCAGAACACTATTCTAAGCGTCCAAAGTTCGTCGGAGGCCGAAAAACCGGGTTTTTGGCAACTTGCCAAAAATCGGGTTTCGGACGGAAGTCGAGACCCTCGATGCAGGTTTTTCCATCCAGAGATCTATCGAATAAAAAAAAATTCGCCCCGATCGGCCAACTCTAGCCCGACTTATGAGCGTTCCAATTTACACAGAATCCGCACCATCACTATAGCACTCCTCCCTTTTGGAGGGGAGGAGTGCCAAAAATTTGCCTCCCTAGGTGTTTCGTAGCGAACGCTAGCCCCAAACATGCTAGCTGTAGGCCTCCTATAGCACTCCTTCGCTTTTCAAGCGGCGGGGTCAATTGTACAAGTTAAGTGGTTTGTGCAAATGAGGTAAATCCTGCAACAAAAAAATTTCTGTCACCGACGGGGATCGACCCAACAATGTAGCGATTTGAAGTCAGTGATACTAACGACTCGACCAATGGAGCCTTTGGTTGAATAGGCATTATCCGAAATGTTTAGTGCGACGGTGCTTTGGACGAAATTTCGGCAACGGACAAGTGAAGGGAAGTTCGCGAGAACCAATGATGTAGAAGTTTTTGGTGGTTATTGCTCATATTATAATGTGATTGGACGATCAGAAGCCACTTTTGAAAATACCGTAGCGAACGCGGACTGCTTATGACATTTCAAATTCAAACTTCCATGTCGCTCATTCTTTGACCAACCAGCGCGAAGTTTGAAATTTGAATTCAAACAAAAGCAGTGATACAGCGTCTTCCTCAGTTGTGTTGTGTGGACTTTTGTGCGAGTGAAAGTGAGCGATGTCTTTGCAATTGTTGGGAAGTGAGTGAAGAGTGGGTGCGAGAGCGAGCGGTCAGTGAGAGTTGTTGTCTCGGTAGTTGCAACGTGACACCTACGTTTGTCGAGGACGTTTTGCCTATTGCGAAGTGACGCGCAAGCGTGCTATATTTTCCTCCGATACTTGAAAAGGAATTGAAGTTCAGTTTGTAACTTTTCACAATGGGAAAACCGGGTAAAAGTTTGACTGGTAGAAAAGAGCGAGCCAAACGGAAATCGACAATTAGGACGCCAACTCCCTTCTGCAACAACTTCCACCTAGACATCGGCATGGATCCACGGCTGCAACGCGACTACCTCGTCTCTCCCACCACTGCCACCAGTGCGTCCCCAGCCACGACTACTACTCCTACCACCACAAGTGCCATGGAGACAAGAACCACCACCACCACGAAAACGACGACAACCGTCTCCTCCACTGCAAGCGGGGCACCTCCAAAGCACCCCCGTCAACCACGGTATGTTCAACGAAAACGAAGTCTGCGACTACTGCGGCCCAGGTACTACTGGAGTCGACCACGCCTTCGGTTGTCCAGCCGACGTCGTTTGTGCCGACTTCGTCCACTACGACCTAAGGTGTGTAGGGGGAAGAGACGAAAGAGGCGGAGTGGTGGCAGAAACGGTGGGTGTTGTACTCAGCCATAGCCCTACTGGTGGCCTTGCTGCTGTCCGCCATCCTGTTCTTCCTGTGCTGGTACCTAACCCACTTGGAAGGCAACAAGCTCCGGTATTAAAAAGTTGAGTTTGTATTCTGACTGACTTTGCAAAGAGTTGCGTTCTTTCTGCAGAGAGTGCGAGAGTTCATCGCCCGCACGCTCCGCTTCATGAGCCCCCGCTTCGCAAGAGGGTATTGCATAACAATATTGATTTCGCCCGCGAATTGGCTTTTAGAACAAGAACATCCCTCTCCTCTTTCAAGCAACGTTTTTGGCACTCCGCCGCTTGAAAAGCGAAGGAGTGCTATAGGAGCGGTAAAAGCCCACAGTTAGCATGTTCGGGGCTGGCGTTCGCTACGAAGCACCTAGGGAGCCAATTTTTTTTTTTAAAGATAGCTTATGAGACGCGCAGCGTGCTCTGTGGGTGAAAAAATTTCGGCGGTGGAAGAATTTTGCGAAAATTCAAAAATTCGAATTTTTGCTAAGTAAAAAAAAATAAATACCCCACAACTTTCGCAAAAATGGACCGAATTTGGTGATTTTTGGATATGTTGTAGGCCTTTGGGTCCTCTAGGCGACATCGCTGGAACTGGCTCCCTAGGTGGTCCGACGCGGGAGTACGGTAGAAAATTCAAAATTTTATATTTTTTCCGACCTTTAAAAAATTAGAACTCGAGTGTGCCATGTTGGATCCTCGCAAACTCTTCTTTCTGACTTAGAGCCTTCTATGACCTTTCGATCAAGACCAAAACCGCCTAGATCGGTCTTGCCGTTCGGGAGATCCGCGGTGACAAAGGTCTCGGGTCCCGAGTGGAAAATTCGGATTTTCGACTTTGAGTGGATTTTTTACTTGGAAAGCGTGCCTTTAGCGGCATTGACCATTGCATCGTGTTCCGCGTTAAAAGTTGGTCTAGATAAAGTGTCTTGACTATTTTGAAGTACCGTGTCCCCGATCCAGGCCGCGTCGAATTTTTGAATCCCGGGGTCAAATTTTCGAAATTGAGTTTTCACTTGTTTCGGGGGTTTTCGACGACGCTGAACACGAATCCGGTGTTTGTTTTGCGGTTTCTGACACCTTTACCCTGCTTTCGTTCGGCACCCGGCCGGCCAAAAATTGAGTCCTGGGTCAAAATTTCAAAATTGTGTTGACAGTTGTGTGACTTGTGTCTGGGCTTTCTGACGCCGCAGAACGCGAATCCGTCGTTTGTTTGGCGATTTGCGGTGTTTTTAGCCTGATTTTGAACGAATACTCACGCTGTGTAAAATTTCGCGAAATTCCGAAAGTACCGTCCGCCATTGATTTTGCTGCGCCTGCCTACAGTACGCCGTCCATATAAGACGCGCTGAGAAAGGCGTCTACCCACGCGCAATTGAACCGAGTTATAGGAGCATCGTACTGTAGCCCTAGAGCCACCGACGCCGTCCACACAAAGCGTGGGAGCCCACGCTGTGTAGCGTAGATAAGGCGCGCCTGTACAATTGGGGCGCCGCTGGCATTCTACATTGTGAGTGGCTATAGACAGTCAGCGGTCAGTACAGCCTGCGCTTATTGTCGTCAGTACAGCCTGCTCCAACGCGTCACTTGCGCCACATCGGCCTCTAATGTATAGACCCTAGTTCTACACTGAAAAAATTGGGAACAAACAAATGTAGCGGGAATGCAACACTTGTTGGAGTTTCTGTGCCCCCGTCTGCTAAAACAATCATGCGGAGTGCCTATCTGACACTCAAGGAGTGTCACGTATCACTTGTTAAACCAGGCAAGTCGTCCGGGGGACGCAGTATACTCCACAAATTTGAACTCCTACGCACGGTGACTCCTCTGCCGTTGTGGCCTCCTGGCACCCCCAATCGCTAAAGCAATGCTGAATTCGTGATCTACATCCCAAAATACCCCAATTCGACGTACAACACCCCTAGTTTCCTATGGACTCCGGGAACTGAACTTCTGCACTTGGGGTACGGTAGCATACAAATTCGACGTAGGTACGTTCAAACATCATCTATACACTGAACGGATGCCAAATTCGCAATCAGCGCCCCCGAAAACCCCAAAATCGAGCATAATATTGGCAAAGTGGACCCGACGCCCAGAATTCAAACCGACGCGGCAGGGATACTGTAGCTCTGCAAATTTTTCAAAAATACTTTTCTGGGCCAGATTTAAGCGCAGAATCGTTTGAAACCACTTTTGGAACGATTCGGCAACGCATTCGGGCGCCATAAGCGCCGAAATGCGAAAATCGCAATTTTCGACCCCGGAGTCGAAAAAGTCGCAGTGTGAGAAAGTTTTTTGTGTTTCGCCCGATTTTCTCCGTTCATGGCTCATTCGATAGAGGACATCTGGCCCTGGGAATAAGCGCCAAGAGTGGTCTCGCCGCTCTAGCTCCTACCTCGCTCGCACAGCAGCCCGTCAAAGTCGACCCGGGGCCAAAAATCGCGAATTTTTCAAATTTGGCGCCAAAATGGGTCCCGCAGTGATCCAATTCTTTTTTTGCGGGCTAGATATTATCGAGTACTACAACTATCAAAAGATAGTATTGTGGCGAAGTGCCCCAGACTAGAGCGCGTTGATCGCCCCCACAAGAGTATGCGTAGGCTTTTAGTTACGAACTTTTCTGGCTTCAGTTACACGAAGCGCCACAATTCAGTAGTAAGTCGAGAAGTAT
>JASAMZ010007857.1:0-15165 GCA_030248115.1 Linhomoeus sp. GSCO2_2 | reverse complement strand
CAGGCTAGGCCAAGTGATGATGTGGTAGGTTAGGTAGACAAAACAAGCGGCGCGTCCTGTTCAGTCTGTGAGAATTCTCCTTCAGGAATAAGGCTTCCCAACATTTCTCAATCGATTTGAACCGTCTCGACGAAATCTCTGGATCTTTTGTCGGCTCTGACGACATGACGAACTGAGGCCGACGGGAGTGCCGATCTGATTCTTGTCCTCTTGCTTCTTCAACGTCTCTTTCCTCGTCCCATTAGCCTTCGCTGTCTTCGCCGAAAGAAAAGGAAACGCCGAATTTCGTCGATTTTCTCGAACTCGCCAAATGGTTGTCTTCTACCTGGACGATCCCAGGCAGCGGAACACCCGCTCCAGAAGGACCCCGCTGGGTGCTGGAGGGGTGGCCGCTTCCTCCCCCAGGCAGGGTGCGGGCGCCGGGGGCTTTCGCTTACCCGGCCGGGGCCAATTCGGGGGAATGACCCACGTGCCCACTGACGAGGACGAGCTTCTGGGCCACCACAGAACGGGCAGTGACGAGTCGCGGGAGCTTAGATACGTCCAGAGGGACCAGGTGCTGCCCCTGAACTGAATTGATGATGATTGGCGGGAATTTGAATTTGGCGAAGAAACGTATTACTGTAGTGATATTGAACTTGGCGCCAAAAAGTTACTGTAGTGATTCTGAATTTGGCGCCGGAAAGTGTTACTGTAGTCATACATTAAGCGTGTAATTTTTGAATTGACCAATGGGCGTCGAAGTCGACGTTACTGTTCGACTACTGATTGGTCGATTTCGAATTTCAGCGCTACCGTAACGCGGGTGTTCCCCACGTGCCTGGCCCCAGTCAGGATGACCTCGACCCCAGGTGGATCGAGGACTTCAGCCACCGGCCCAGCTGGTGCGACGCCGGCATGGCACTGGAGCAAATCAAAAGGGTGCGCGAACTGCCCGCGATTTTTTGCAATTTGATTTAAACGCACGCGAGTTTGGGCGTTTGTTGTTGAGTGCGGGCGACTTTCACCGCCGCTTTCAAACTGCACGCGAGTTTTGCCGACTCCTGTAGTCAGTGTTGAAATTTGAGCGCAATTTTGATTTGCGAGTAGATCTGCACGCGAGTTTGCCACAATCACAAAACATGGCCATCGTATATCCAGGGCAAGGCCAAGGGCAGCTGGCTGAACAAGCGCGCCCTGGAGTTCCGCTCGACCCTGCAGCGCATCCTGTTCGTCATCGGCTGCTTTATCCAGAGGAAGTGCTGGCTGGTCCTTCTTGGCACCCTGCTGTTCTACACGCTCTTTCTATGCGGCCTGCCCCGAGTCAAGATCCAGACGGACATCGTCAAGCTCTGGGTGGAACGTGAGTGGCTTTGCGTCTTGCGCATTGCGTGTTTCTGGATTTTACGCACTAGGAAAATTCGTTAGTAGTTTGTGGACTCGTTGTAGTCGTGGGTGCCAACGCTACCCCGTTGATAGGGCGCCTACGCGCGCCTGTTTGTGCCGTCATCGCGCCCGCAAGTAAACTGTCTTATCAGCTGCGCTCGTTTAGTTTATGGTGGGCGCAGCTGTTTGTCGCCGTCGCTCCACTGGATCGGACGTCCTCTGTAGAACAAGCTGGCGCCAACGCACAGCGCGAAGCATACTACTTCCGTATAGGGCTACAGGGACTGACTTCTCGAGTGCGGTGCGCCTCCCGGAAAAGTTAGTCGATTGTCTGGGGCGCCCCACAGATCAATTTGTAGTCTGTCTGTTCCATCCCCGCTGACTCAGCTGTGCTAAGACTAAAAGAGGCGCGGTCCACGGCACAATCTTCGTCTTTCGCCCGGTTACTTCGCCCTCCGTCTTGGCCACAGAATCCATTTCAAATTCGATTCGACGCGCGGCGGCGCGTCCCCTTTCCTTCCGTTTTTCTTCTCTTTCTCTTGGGTAGAGAGATAGAGGAGAGGGCCGGACGACCCCCCAGCCAGACTCGCACTCGAAATGCCAACAAAACACACACTCTACTGAGGAGAGGGGCGCATACATACACGGGCAGGCGGCCTCCATATCGATTTTGCCCCCCGTCCGAACGAGCGGAACGGACGTGCGCGCGTTGGGGGTAGCCAAGGACGACGCGCCAGTCGCGCTCGCTAGGCGACGCCCCCCTATCACTCTTTTGAATGGATGGGTAGAAGGGGTGGCTGTGAGACAACGCTCGGATACCGTACTCCTTCCAATTGAGGAAGTGGTCTAGTCGTCTGGTTTGCGGCGGCCGTTTTACTGGGTGATTAGTCTGAAGAGCGCAAATGTCTTCTGCTTGTCAGCGCTCAATTGCAGACAGAAGTCCTCAGTTTGCGACACATGCAGTTTTGTGCTGTGCGATCGCAAGAGCCGTCTATTCAATGGCTCTATGGTAGTCGGTGGGGTGAGAACGCGGCTTGTGCCCATTCGAACGGGCGCAGCTGTCGGTCGGCTAAATAGTTGGAGCAAAGCCGTGACGTGAGCGGTGCCGCCGCCCCATGAACGGATATGGTAGCTCTGTAGCGTAGCGTTGTCGTCTGCTGCTGCGTGGGCCCGAGGGGGGAGTAGAGATGGCGTGGGGTTTTCAACAACGATCGTATGATCTGTGGCCAGACACGTGCAAGGCAACCGAGGGAAGGAAGATGGGCTCGGGTTTTGTTTTCCCCCATGAATAGTTGCGTAAGCGTAGACTCGTGGTCGCTCGATCGCACCTTTGTTGATCCCAAACGACGGGAGCCAATGGCGCGCGGTGGCATGATGACTCGGGAAGGGAAAAGCGAAAGTGGGCGATTATCGTCGCTTAACGCACCCACGCCTCGGCGATATTGGCATCCGCGTGACGCTTTGACGCTTTCACCTGCCAGACGATGTGAATAACAGCGAGCGATCGGGTGCAAGACTCGTTCATGCGTTGCATCACACTTCACACGACACGAGAGTATAATAGTGCGCTTCGCGCCGCGCGCATAAAAACTTAACGGCGAGTGCAATGGCCCCCCTTCTTTGGCGTTGACTCCGCGTTTTGGTGCGCGGAATTTGGCAAACAGAGAAATCCGGTTCTGCAGCGAAAGGCGAAGTCACTGTATCGAAGGGGACACGTGTAGACGACGACTAAAGAGGGAAGGCAGAAAGTTGGGGAGAACTATTGACGTGTTGGGCTGAGCTGTGTTCTGACGCACTCTGCTCGCAACGATGACTGGAGGGACCCAAGCGCCTTTGATACTGTGACAAATGTGTCCTCACCTCACCCGACAAGACACAAATTGCACAGTGGATTTCACACGCAACTTCACGCACTGCTCAAAACAAGCACCCAAGACGCAACAGTTCAATTCTCTTTGCAGAGGGCGGTCGTCTCGATGCCGAGCTCAACTTCCTCAGCAAAGTCAAAGCAGATGCCGCCCTATTACACAAACAACATCAACAGCACCATAGGTCGAAGCGAAGCGCCGACGAAGGGCCCAAAGTCAGCAGCACCAGTCTTTCAGGGGGATTTCAGGTGGGCGTTTCAGATGTCAAACTACTGAACTTCAGTGGTTCACAGTGTCTGAGTCGTTGAGTTATCTCAGGTGGTCATACAAACGCCCAAGAACCCCGGAGACAATATCCTGACGAAAGAGGACCTATTATTGCATGTCGACGTGCTGACCAACATGTCCAAGCTGGCCGTGGAGATGCACGGAGTGTGAGTGGAATTGAGTGTGTGTGCGGCGTGGCCTTGAATTTTGTGACAAAGGCACAAGTGGTTGTAATTTTGTGGTGTGGTAGGGGAAGTGATGCATACCCTCGTGGGAATCTCTCTGAGCGAACCTCTGTGACGAGTTTCCTGTTGCTAGATAGTATCTGATCCCCTTTGAACAGTTTTGCCGCCAGCGTAGTTGGAGGGAAAGTAGTAAGTGTGATGCTTTTTTCACACAAAGAAAAAGTCCCAGAATCATTTTCAGCAACTGGACCATGCGCGACCTGTGCTTCAAGCCCCCTGCGCCCGCCAGCGACTCAGCAGAAGCGGGCTCAGGCAGCGAAGTCGTGGACGGTCGCCTGATGTCCATGCTTCTCGACCGCATCATCCCCTGCATCATGATCACGCCCACAGACTGCTTCTGGGAGGGAAGCAAGCCGCTGGGACCACACCCGCCCATTCCCCTGGAGTGAGTGGTGGATTTGGGGCGAAAATTGCAGAAATTAGGGTCTGATCTGGGGCGACCACGCGGCGATCACGCGGTGCGTGGTCGGCGCGTGGTCGAGCCGAATTCACGCAGCAACCAGGAAGTTCCCAATTCTAACCGTCCTTCACACTTCTCTACCTCCCACAGGTCCACCGTTGGTACCATAATCCAGTCCCTGCGTGGTGTGGGCAACCTGAGCTGGGCCAACCTCCACCCGGACTCGGTGCTAAGGGACATCACGGATACCGTGGGCATGAACCTGGGCCTGGTCGGCACCATCTTCGAGAGGGTACGACGCGTGGTGGTTTGTGGTCTGCGCCGGCGCGCAGACTAGTACTTTAGCTAGGTCACGCGACGACCACGCGGCGCGTGGTCGCCGCGTGGCGGGGGTCAAACTTCCATTTTTTCTAAGTTTCGCATTACTTTGGTCAAAACTTCCGCTGTGTTCGCAAGTGAATCTCGATCTTTAGGCCGGCGTCGGGGCGGCCTACCAGATCCGTCCCTGCATCGACCCTCTGGACCCCGAGTGTCCCCGCGACACCTCCAACTACTTTCCCTGGTGCAAGGCCCTGCAGGCTCTGCGGAAGAAGAACCAGACCGTCCCTCTGGAGAAGAAGGTCCACCTGCGAGAAGTGAGACGTCAAGATTGGTTTCGCCCGGGATGTTGAATGTTTAGACTGCGCGAGTCTCTCTCACCCTCATTCCCACTTGGGTCAAGGGGGGTGGGGGCGGCTGAATGCACTTCGCACCACCCTGTCCCTTTGGATGGCCAAGGCTGGGGGGGGGGGGGGGACACCCCCCCCCCCCCCCCGAATCGCACCTATGCCGCCAATAAAGCTAACCGCCTGACCTTTCCCAAAATCAAAACGAAAAAAGAAAGAATCGCACCTCTTCCTCCTGCGGCCCCCTGCCATGGCCAGCATGCTGGAGACCGAGTGGTCCGACTTCATCGCCTGCTCATCCATGAAGACGGCCAGCTCGGTGCAGGACATCACCTTGCCCTCAACACAATTGACGTTTTAAGAATAGTATACAGGGTGGTGGTATGATCGTGCTAGATCCCGGGCGAATCCAATCTTGAGAACATTCAGTATGGTGCAAAGCGCACCCCAATGGGGGGGGGGGGGGACACGTGCAGTCTGGACGTTCAACATCTCGGGCGAACCGAATCTTGAGAATTATAGGGATAGGGTGGTGCGAAGTGCATTCCGCCGCCCCCACCCCCCTTGACCCATGTGGGAATGAGGGTGAGAGAGACTCGCGCAGTCTAAACGTTCAACATCCCGTCCGAAACCAATCTTGACGTCTCACTTCTCGCAGGTGGACCTTCTTCTCCAGAGGGACGGTCTGGTTCTTCTTCCGCAGAGCCTGCAGGGCCTTGCACCAGGGAAAGTAGTTGGAGGTGTCGCGGGGACACTCGGGGTCCAGCGGGTCGATGCAGGGACGGATCTGGTAGGCCGCCCCGACGCCGGCCTAAAGATCAAGAGTCACTTGCGAACAAAACTTGAGGGTTTGCCCAAAGTAATGCGAAACTTAGAAAAAATGGAAGTTTGACCCCCGCCACGCGGCGACCACGCGCCGCGTGGTCGTCGCGTGACCTAGCTAAAGTACTAGTCTGCGCGTCGGCGCAGAGCACAAACCACCACGCGTCGTTCGTACCCTCTCGAAGATGGTGCCGACCAGGCCCAGGTTCATGCCCACGGTATCCGTGATGTCCCTTAGCACGGAGTCCGGGTGGAGGTTGGCCCAGCTCAGGTTGCCCACACCACGCAGGGACTGGATTATGGTACCCACGGTGGACCTGCGGGGGGTAGAAAAGTGTGAAGGACGGTTAGAATTGGGAACTTCCTGGTTGCTGCGTGAATTCGGCTCGACCACGCGCCGACCACGCACCGCGTGGTCGCCGCGTGGTCGCCCCAGATCAGAGCCTAATTTAAGCAATTTTCGCCCCAAATCCACCACTCACTCCAGGGGAATGGGCGGGTGGGGTCCCAGGGTATTGCTTCCCTCCCAGAAGCAGTCTGTGGGCGTGATCATGATGCAGGGGATGATGCGGTCGAGAAGCATGGACATCAGGCGACCGTCCACGACTTCGCTGCCTGAGCCCGCTTCTGCTGAGTCGCTAGCGGGCGCAGGGGGCTTGAAGCACAGGTCGCGCATGGTCCAGTTGCTGAAAATGATGCTGGGACTTTTTCTTTGTGTGAAAAAAGCATCACACTTACTACTTTCCCTCCAACTACGCTGGCAGCAAAACTGTTCAAAGGGGATCAGATACTATCTAGCAACAGGAAACTCGTCACAGAGGTTCGCTCAGAGAGATTCCCACGAGGGTATGCATCACTTCCCCTACCACACCACAAAATTACAACCACTTGCGCCTTTGTCACCAAAATTCAAGGCCACACCGCACACACACTCAATTCCACTCACACTCCGTGCATCTCCACGGCCAGCTTGGACATGTTGGTCAGCACGTCGACATGCAATAATAGGTCCTCCTTCGTCAGGATATTGTCTCCGGGGTTCTTGGGCGTTTGTATGACCACCTGAGATAGCTCAACGACTCAGACACTGTGAACCACTGAAGTTCGGTAGTTTGACATCTGAAACGCCCACCTGAAATCCCCCTGAAAGACTGGTGCTGCTGACTTTGGGCCCCTCGTCGGCGCTTCGCTTCGACCTATGGTGCTGTTGATGTTGTTTGTGTAATAGGGCGGCATCTGCTTTGACTTTGCTGAGGAAGTTGAGCTCGGCATCGAGTCGGCCGCCCTCTGCAAAAAGATTTGAAATGTTGTGTTTTGGGCCGTTGTTTGGCAATGTGCGAAGTTGGCTTGTGAACTCCACTGTGCAATTTGCGTCTTGCCGGGTGAGGACACATTTGTCACGATATCAAAGGCGCTTGGGTCCCTCCAGTCATCGTTGCGAGCAGAGTGCGTCAGAAAACAGCTCAGCCCAACACGTCAATAGTTCTCCCTAACTTTCTGCCTTCCCTCTTCAGTCGTCGTCTACACGTGTCCCCTTCGATACAGTGACTTCGCCTTTCGCTGCAGAACCGGATTTCTCTGTTTGCCAAATTCCGCGCACCAAAACGCGGAGTCAACGCCAAAGAAGGGGGGCCATTGCACTCGCCGTTAAGTTTTTATGCGCGCGGCGCGTAGCGCACTATTATACTCTCGTGTCGTGTGAAGTGTGATGCAACGCATGAACGAGTCTTGCACCCGATCGCTCGCTGTTATTCACATCGTCTGGCAGGTGAAAGCGTCAAAGCGTCACGCGGATGCCAATATCGCCGAGGCGTGGGAGCGTCCAGCGATGATAATAGCCCACTTTCGCACCAAGTCACGCCACTGCTTCCTGTCGCCTGGGATCAACAAAGGTGCGAACGAACGACCACGAGTCTACGCTTACGCAACTATTCATGGGGGAAAACAAAACCCGCGCCCATCTTTCTTCCCTCGGTTGCTTTGCAAGTGTCTGGCCTCCGATCATACGATCGCCGCTGAAAACCCCACCCATCCCTACCCCACCTCGGGCCCACGCAGCAGCAGACGACAACGCTACGCCAGCCACAGAGCTACCCCATCCGTTCATGGGGCGGCGGCACCGCTCACGTCACGGCTTTGCTCCAACTATTTAGCCGACCGACAGCTGCGCCAGTTCGAATGGGCACAAGCCGCGTTCTCGCCCCACCGACTACCGTATGCGCACCGAACAGACGACTCTTGCGATCGCACGGCATACAATTGCACGCGTCGCAACTCGCAAAATGAGGACTTCTGTCTGCAATTGAGCGCTGACAAGCAGCAGATATTTGCGCTCCTCAGACTAATAACCTAGTAAAACGGCCCCCGCAAACCAGACGACTAGACCACTTCCTCAATTGGAAGGAGTACGGTAGCTGCGCGTTGTCTCACAGCCGCCCCTCCTGCCCCTCCATTCAAAAGAGCGATAGGGGGCGTCGCCTAGCGAGCGCGACTGGCGCGTCGTCCTTGGCTACCCCCAACGCGCGCACGTCCGTTCCGCTCGTTCGGACGGGGGGCAAAATCGATATGGAGCCCGCCTGCCCGTGTATGTATGCGCCCCTCTCCTCTGTAGTGTGTGTTTTGTTGGCATTTCGAGTGCGAGTCTGGCTGGGGGGTCGTCCGGCCCTCTCCTCTCTCTCTCAACCCGAGAGAGAGAAAGGGAAGAAAGACGGAAGGAAAGGGGACGCGCCGCCGCGGGTCGAATCGAATTTGAAATGGATTCTGTGGCCGAGACGGAACCGGGCGAAAGACGAAGTTTGTGCCGTGGACCGCGCCTCTTTTAGTCTTAACACAGCTGAGTCAGCGGGAATGGACAGACAGACTACAAATTGATCTGTGGGGCGCCCCAGACAATCGACCAACTTTTCCGGGAGGCGCACCGCACTCAAAATTGTCAGTCCCTGTAGCCCTATACGGAAGTAGTAAGCTTCGCGCTGTGCGTTGGCGCCAGCTTGTTCTACAGAGGACGTCCGCTCCAGTGGAGCGACGACGGCAAACAGCTGCGCCCACCATAAACTCAACGAGCGCAGCTGATAAGACAGTTTACTTGCGGGCGCGATGACGACGGCACAAACAGGCGCGCGTAGGCGCCCTATCAACGGGGTAGCGCTGGCAGCGACAACGACTACAACGAGTCCACAAACTACTAACGACTATTCCCGGTGCGTAAAATCCAGAAACACGCAATGCGCAAGACGCAAAGCCACTCACGTTCCACCCAGAGCTTGACGATGTCCGTCTGGATCGTGACTTGGGGCAGGCCGCAGAGAAAGAGCGTGTAGAACAGCAGGGTGCCAAGAAGGACCAGCCAGCACTTCCTCTGGATAAAGCAGCCGATGACGAACAGGATGCGCTGCAGGGTCGAGCGGAACTCCAGGGCGCGCTTGTTCAGCCAGCTGCCCTTGGCCTTGCCCTGGAATACCATGGCCGTTTTGTGAAATGTGGCAAACTCGCGAGCAGACTACTCGCAAAACAAAATGCGCTCAAATTTCAACACTGACTACAGGAGTCGGCAAAACTCGCGCGCAGCTTGAACGCGGCGGTGCGCATTCAACAACAAATGCCTAAACTCGCGTGCGTTTCAATCAAACTGCAAAAACTCGGGAGCGATTCGATTCACTCGCGCACCCTTTTGATTTGCTCCAGTGCCATGCCGGCGTCGCACCAGCTGGGCCGGTGGCTGAAGTCCTCGATCCACCTGGGGTCGAGGTCATCCTGACTGGGGCCCGGCACGTGGGGAACGCCCGCGTTACGGTAGCGCTGAAATTCGAATGCGACCAATCAGTAGTCGAACAGTAACGTCGACTTCGACGCCCATTGGTCAATTCAAAAATTAGACGCTTAATGTATGATGACTACAGTAACACTTTCCGGCGCCAAATTCAAAATCACTACAGTAACTTTTCGGCGCCAAGTTCAATATCACAACAGTAACACTTTTCGGCGCCAAATTCAAATTCCCGCCAATCATCATCGATCCGGGAGGCAGAACCTGGTCCCTCTGGACGTATCTAAGCTCCCGCGACTCGTCACTGCCCGTTCTGTGGTGGCCCAAAAGCTCGTCCTCGTCGGTGGGCACGTGGGTCATTCCCCCGAATTGGCCCCGGCCGGGTAAGCGAAAGCCCCCGGCGCCCGCACCCTGCCTGGGGGAGGAAGCGGCCACCCCTCCGCCCCCCAGCGGGGTCCTTCTGGAGCGGGTGTTCCGCTGCCTGGGATCGTCCAGGTAAAAGACCACCATCTATTTGGCGAGGGGAGAAAATCGGCGAAAATCGGCGTTTCTTTTTTCGGCGAAGACAGCGAAGGCTAATTGGACGAGGAAAGAGACGTTGAAGAAGCAAGAGGACAAGAATCAGATCGGCACTCCCGTCGGCCTCAGTTCGTCATGTCGCCAGAGCCGACGAAAGATCCAGAGATTTCGAAGAGACGGTTCAAATCGATTCAGAGATATTGGAAGCCTTTTTCCTGAAGAAAATTCTCACAGACTGAACAGTCGACGCGCCGCTTGTTTTGTCTACCTAACCTACCACATCATCACTTGGCCTAGCCTGTGACCGACTGTCACTGACACTGACACACCCTAACGGACGGACATGTACGCCTTCCGACCTGGCCGGCGTACAGAAGACAGAGAAGTAAACTGCGCATCGTAAGAATGCGTCACTCTATAGTAGGGGCGCTTCCCCCCACTCTCGACACTTGCGAGTCTGTTGTGTGACTAACCGCAGGCGCGCGCAAACATTCCGACCGTCTGCGACCCTCTCTCCCTATGCTACAGCGTGGGGAGATAGCTGGGCGCCAAGTCGAACGATCACGCCACTACTAGCGAGGAGTGCCTACCGTACGCCGGGTTTGACTTGCGCTAGGCGGACGCGAAAAGCGCGCCAATTCAAAATGCTTCGGGTACATATGGAGGCCCGTCGCTCCCTTCGTTTCTTAGGTTGAATCGAAACGAAAGGCAAACAACTCGTGAATGCGGGATGAACGAGCGCCGAAATTGGTGAGAGAAGCATTACTGGGATTGGCAGGTCAAGGGAAAGTGTGAATGGATTCGAACACTCAAGGGCCTCAAATTACCACAAATGTGTTTTATACATCAGTGGGAATGAGAAACGCTCAACAATCGAGGGCGCGAGACGATACAAATGACTGCCTGTCTAAAACTGGGCCGCGCCTGGAGAAAATCGCGCGCACAGATTACTCCGCCGTCCAGGACGAAAGAAGGCGTCTTTCTTGAAGATAACAGCTGTCTGAGAGTCGCTATTAGATTAGGTGCATTAGCAAGAGGATATGACGATGATGGCGACTGGGCCGTCGAACAAGGAGAATATGAGAGGTTTGTCATCTCATCAGAAGTTGAGCATGGATCTACCGCACACCATTTTGCTTAGATAGATAAGGCAGAGAATTAGGTAGCTTACCACGCCAGCAAAAGCTCAAGTCGATCGGTTTGAGTACTGGTCCTCACCCTCTAAACATTTGGGGGGGGGGGGGGGGGGGGGGGGGGGGGGGGGCGGGGGGGTTGCTTTGCTTCCTTCAAGCCGCATTAACTCATCGTCGTGGATCTCCTTCTGTTTTATGCCACTCTATGCGTGGTAAGTGTTATTGTCATGTATCACGGGCAATAAGCCACCACTACTAACACAGATCATATTTTGGCGACTTAAATATGTGTGCACATTCAAGCGAAGGATGCTAATTGACCAATGGGCGTCCGAAATCGGTTTATGACCCAATCAATTCTGCAAAAGGCAACGCACCCTCTGCTGGATCCACCGCTTGAGCCGATCGATCAGCGACCATCTTCCGGCAAAATCGCCGTCCTGCGGCGATTCTCGAGTTAGCACCTGCTCGCTGCCCGACGGTTGCATCTTCTGCACACAACGCGAAATTAAATTGTTGTTTGCGGGTAGTCAACGCGATGATACGCTGCCTACGATGGATGACACATACACACGAACGATCACGCGCTACGCACGAGAGCTAAGAAAGGAAGACAGAGCACGCTCTAGACCTACATACTGGTATCAACGCATGGCTGAGCACAACAGAGCTGGCTGCGCCAGTTTTTCGCGTCTCTTTGTGTAATGTTGCGAGATCGGGACGTCGATTTGCGCGCGAACGGACGACGGCGCAAAAGAATCGAATCGCGCCACTCCCTATCGAAGAAACGCCAATGCAATGTGACAGGGGAACACGAAACGGACAAAATCGACAATGGAAAGGAACTACGAACGCCACTCTCTAAACTTGCATTCTGCAAATGTGGGAAACTTGGGAAAGGTCCCATGTGAAGCGAATTGCCTGCAGGGCGTTAGACTCGTATAGAAGTAAGTGCATAAGTAGCTGGCTTCTGTGGCACTTCATGATAGTGAAAGTGCAGTGTCGACTCTACCACAACTCACGCACTCTGACTTCTCTCACCACAACTCACGCAGCATTGGCTTAACTCATCACTGTACTCACTCACCGCAGCTCACGCAGCAGATTCCACCATTGTGTGTGCGTGGGGCTCTGCGGCGGCACACCCGAATCCGATCTAGGTAAGGCGGTGCGCGCTCGCATTGGTTGGACTGTGACCATCCTCCAACGAATGCGCGCCGACGCCAGATACAATACTGCCGGCCCCCGCGCATTCGTGCGCGCGGTTCGGAAAGTGTGGGGTGTTCGGCTGAGGGGGGCCTTGCTGCATACACCCCCCCCCTCTCCTCCGCCAGTAGTAGAGTAGAGTCGACAAGAAGAGGACGACAGTCTGTTTGACGTGACGGCAGGTTTTCCTTCCTCCACCACACGCATACACTGGCCTATTTTCCCAGGTACAGTAATCGAGTAAATAGCGCAATAATCGCAATTGTGGTGCGTGCCCTCCAACTCCATCCAATACAATTTCGCGTCCTGCCAATTTGTTTTCGGACGTGGAACGTCTTTGGGCGAAGTTTGAGGTTGAAGGAAGTCGCTTACCAATTCGGTTCGGTTGTCTGAACCACATCCGTGTTTCCGGCAAGTGTTTGTAAAGGGTTACTGTAGGAATCGAGTCCTCTCATTGGAAGATCGTAAGGGGGCCCGTTGACCGTTCATTCAGCACTCAGCTTCGAATTGTACTGCAAACCCTTGGAAATAAACACTGGAGGTACGATCCAAAAGGATCGGAAATACAGTTCTGATATCGAGAAGCGATCTGACTCTGCTATGCGTGTGTGGTAGCAATGCACAGTGGTAATCCGTACAGTCAACAAACGGCGCTTCTGGCTCGACCTTCCCTACAACAATGCAGCCGCAAAAAAATTGCGCACTCTAATGTAACGAAACAAAATATTGCAATAAGTCTACCCGCACGCCCAAGAAGTGTTCCAGCGATTTCCAATGTACCTATCAAAATCGGGGTCGATAGACAGCGAAGAAGGTGACTGTGCAGCATACAAAAGCCACTGGAAAAGCCACGCGACTGAATCTGTCGATTTTGGCCGAAGTGACGCTGTCGAGTGCCGGCAGGAACTTGCGCACCTTGCCGAATACGGAATTCTTGCGAGCTTGCGTCTGAACATTGGCATAGAGCGTGCGTGCGCTACACTACAGTAACTACAGTAACCCACAAGTACAAAGAAACACGTTTCTTCCGAAGTGCTACGGAGCGACGACCGATTGGCTCAGCCGCAAGTAACCGAGCGAGATTATTGTACTGTACCGTACTTGTGACACCTTGACCGTATCCACAGCGTGACCCGGTTGCGGTGTCTCGCCGTTGTCCTCTGCCTTCTCCTTAGCGTCGAAGTCCGTACGGGACGCGGTAGAAGCGAACATCGCCGGCTGACGTCGCTGCTGCTGCAGCCTCGCCGTCGACGCGCGCCCAGACGCCGCTGAACGCCAGCGAGATCTCTGTCATACACAGCGTTTGACGCAATATCGTCTGCGGTTTTAATTCGGCGTCGCAATCGACGTGCAACCGGCAATGCAGCCCAGTAAAAGAAGATTCCTCCGTTCGCACGGACACACTATTAGTCGGATTGGCGTAGCCAGAATTTTGGGGAGGGCAAACTTTTTAGCCGTTCATTGAGCGCTACCGGGTACAAAAGAGCATGGAGGTGTAATCTTGCTCTTTAGAGCGCCGCAGGCAAAATATTCACTTGCACAATTTGCAGGCAAACAGAGAAGTGCCTGACGACGGCTCCGATTGTGGGCCGAAAGCTCGCTTGAAATTTCCCTGGTGCAGACATGCCACTGACACATCGACAGGCGTCAAACAATAACTGCACAGCTGACGGTTTCCTGAAGTCTATACGGACGCTATTGTCTGTTTGTGTGTCTGTCTGTCTGTCCGGAACAACTAGACACGACCGTTAGTGCCATCCGATGGAGTCGAATGCGCTGAGTAACGTGCCGTTGTCCGTTTCTGTTGCTAATTTCGCTATTTCGAGATATTTACAATTAAAATATGAAAATGTCAAAAATGACACTTTTATTTACAAGTCGTATCGGCAAAGTTTTTGCTGAAATGGAAAGGGCGTAAGACGCGATGAATTTGTAACATAGTTTCGGATTTTAGAATTCACGAAATTAGGGATATTTTCAATGGTTTTGTCAAAATTCCCAAATTTCGACAATTTCAAACGGCATATATTTCAAAACTTCTTTGCACCGATGTATCGAGCATAGTCTGCCAAGTATTTAGCAAATAGTTTCAGAGATTACAATTAACGAAATTAGGGATATTTTCAAGGATTTTGTGAAAATTCACAAATTTCGACAATTTCAAACGGCTTGAATTTCAAAACTTCTTTGCACCGATGTATCGAGCATAGGCTGCCAAGTATTTAGCAAATAGTTTCAAATTTTATAATTAACGAAATTAGGGATATTTTTAAGTGTTTTGTAAAAATTCCCAAATTTCGACAATTTCAAACGGCATAAATTTCAAAACTTCTTTGCACCGATGTATCGAGCATAGTCTGCCAAGTATTTAGCAAATAGTTTCAGAGATTATAATTAACGAAATTAGGGATATTTTCAAAGGTTTTGTCAAAATTCACAAATTTCGACAATTTCAAACGGCTTAAATTTCAAAACTTCTTTGCACCGATGTATCGAGCATAGTCTGCCAAGTATTTAGCAAATTGTTTCAAATTTTATAATTAACGAAATTAGGGATATTTTCAAGTAATTTGTAAAAATTCCTAAATTTCGACAATTTCAAACGGCATAAATTTCAAAACTTCTTTGCACCGATGTATCGAGCATAGTCTGCCAAGTATTTAGGAAATAGTTTCAGAGATTATAATTAACTAAATTAGGGATATTTTCAAGAGTTTTGTCAAAATTTCCAAATTTCGACAATTTCAAACCGCTTAATTTCAAAACTTCTTTGCACCGATGTACCGCGCATAGTCTGCCAAGTATTTAGCAAGTAGTTTCTGATTTTAGAATTCAAGAAATTAGGGATATTTTTAAGGTTTTGTCTAATATGGCAAATTTCGACAAGTAGTATAGAGATGCTTATCCGT
>JASAMZ010007856.1:0-12500 GCA_030248115.1 Linhomoeus sp. GSCO2_2 | reverse complement strand
AGTTCCGTTATTCAACTTCCTAACCGTTGTGAGCTTTTGCGGTAGCCCGAATAGAATGTGTAGTCGCCGACGCCGTTTGACCATGTCAACATCAAGTTCCAATCAAATTTTCCAGTGAATGCTTCGTACGCAACACGGCAGATGGATGTGCAGTGGTTTAGTCATACCAAATCACAGACACTGTCAAAATCGCCGGCTTCTATGCGCTTTGTATACAGGCTTGGCAGTTTCCTCATTGACGCAGTCTCTTGTCTACTGCTGCCGGGGTTGAGGACGGACGGTGCCGCTTGCGGGATGAGCTGTGGCATTCTCAGCTTTGAAGAGTCGTCCGCAGGTCACCTTGCAGAGCAGCTTCTTGAAGGCGTCTCGGGCGCGTCTCACGAAGACGACGTGGACGAGGATGCCCATCGAGCTGTTGATGTCCGAAGCGAAGTGCGACACCGGCTCCAGGGACATCTTCAGGACCAGGAACGAGCCGGCCTGCGTGCCAGTGAGCACCCATCTCCGAAAAAGCTCGAACTCTGCCAACCACCTGACGGCGTCGCAGACGAGGGCGATCAACTGTCCAGAGATGACGATGGAGAGGCAGAGAAGATTGAGGCCCAGTGTGCCAGCAAGGAGGCCTTTCTGCTTCTTCGCGAGCAGTTGCCGGCGTTTCCACTCTTCTACAGGAATGCACACCTTCTCAGGCCCCTTGGCAAAGGCGACCACACCCCGGCGATACTTGAGCAGGTGTCGCACTTGCAGGTAGAAGAGCGCGACCAGTAGAGCGATGTGCGCGCCATGGGCTACGGTCAGGACCAAGCTGTTCAACTGTGCACCGGCAGTGCCCAGCGCGGCGAGGAGCCAGTGCAGGAGCCAGACTGCGACGTAGGCAGCATACGCGGAAACTGCGCGTTTGGCAAAGCACAGGTAGGGTCTTGGGTCTGGGTTGTAGCAGGGCAATGGAGTCGCTGCCCACTCCTTGGCTAGAAGGTAAGCGGCCAGCTGATTCAAGGCCAGGGCCGGCTTGACGAGCAGCAGGTCGCTAGGCTGTGACAGCGTCAATCCTGGGGGAAGGATGGGGCACTTGGCCATGGCGAACCTGAAGGCGGCCATGACTCTGAGGGTGTTCAGCAGGCTGAGGAGCGCGTTCAGGAGGTCGGTGGCCACCTCGATGAGATGGAAGTGCATGGGCGCCTTGTTGGCGTCCTCTTCCTCGAAGGTCAACCTGGGAGCCCATTGCACACAAAGAACGAATGCTCTACCAACAGCTCCGCTTTTGGTAATAAGGAGCCCTACTGAGGCACCCATATGCTGCTACAGTACCGGTCAGCGCCAACGCTATCCAGGGCCGCTGCGACTTGGGTCGGCGACCCAGGGCGCCAAGCGACCCGCCAGCGACTCAAGCCTCCTGTGTCACTGTCGTAGCTTATAGAAGGCAAAGGAGGGTTGTTTTGCGCAAAATAAGGTCGCGACATGCAGAAAACAATCACACGTTGCGCGTGACTAGGCAAGACACCATCATATGGGCTTGGGTCGTTTTAGGGTCGCTTGGCGCCCCAGGTCGCCAACCCTGGTCGCCATGCAGCGTTGGCTCTGACCGGTACTGTATGTCGTCGTCCACTCAGTGTGCCTTACACTTGTAATGTTCCACCCTGATGCCTATGCGCGGCGATAGACGCTGTGGTGAGCAGCTCTGGGGCCCAGTGCTCTGATAATTAGCTCCGCTGGCACCGCGGCCGTGTTGGTGCCAGTGCCAGGAGGCGCCAGAGCACATCTCACACCTTTCAATTCTCAATCCACACCTACTCCCATTATTCACGACTTGCATCCGCAATTATATGTGCGTTCTCATTTATGCAATGGGTTCCTGATGAGCCACACGGCGAAGACCCCTCCAATAAGAGCGAGGGGAGTTGTCGCATAGACGTCAACCTTACTCAGCCAAAGGTAGACCCAGCCGGCGGGCAGTTTGTAGGTCTGAAGGACGATCTGCAAGTGTCGTATGAATCCAATCGTTTGCGAAGACGGAACGGCGCATGGCCTGAGCGCTCGGATGCACTGCACGTTGGTGAAGTAGTCGCGTTGTTGGGTGCCCGACCGCTGCCATACAACATGGAGCCGCTGGTGGTGCGCATCTCACGACAGAAATACCGTGCGCTTACGACCAACAAGCAATGGTTGTTTTGCTTGCACAGATGACAGGCAAAGGGAAACTTTGCCCGCAAAGCATTTAGTCAATTTTTTTCATAGTTCTAAGCTGGTGAATTCGTGAGACACGCGCAGGCTGGCCCCATCTCAGCCGGCAGTGGAGAGTCGATCGCTCCACCATTGAGGCGTTGGGCGCCTGACTAGCGTTCCACATACAAGAGTAGGCGGCACACTTGAGCGGCATCTCGAAGGAGAAGTGCAGACGACCCCTTGCTGCTCTGGTTCCCGCGTGAAGATTGTGGGCCAGCTTGAACTGGGACGCGTTGCATACAAGAATCGTTGGGGGTGATTCTTCGGTAAGCACTTGGTCTAGCGACCTCGGCTACCAGCTGCGCGCTGCATTCGACTTACAGTTCCCTCCCTACTGTAAAATGCTGAAAGCAGAGTATAAGGCTTCGACACTGCGCCAACAACCACCGCTCCGATCTCCTGGTTCAACTGTTGAATTGGCATTCCTTTGCAGGACTTACTATCAGTTTAGCAGCTAAACCAGCTGGGAGGGCGTTGGGGCTCATTACCAAACCGAATTGTAGTCTGCTAAATCAACGTTTCTAGTGGTGACATCTAGATAAGCTGTCCAGAAGCTACAACAGAAAGTTTGACGCGCTACGCTTCCATTTCATCGTTTCCTCCCACTGGAGATTTCTGTCGCGCTAGGGAGGAAAAGACTGGAGAAGCCGATGTCTCGTATGCAAAGCGTTCCTCGTCGCTAAGGCCGCCGTACGAGTCGAGACCGCCGGTGCCATTCCATCGGACGATGTAGTCCGCTCTTGCCACGGCGCGCCTGTAGTACTCGTCGTCGAAGGAGAAGAAGAGTGGCGCCTCCACCAGAGTGCTCAGGCAGATCAGTAGCTGCAACAGGATGAGGGTCGAGGACCTCATCGTTCCGCTTCTTCAATCGATCGCTTCGTGTCACGAGCTTGTAACTTTGCGCGGACGATGACCCTCATCGACCTATCCGACCTGTTGACCGCACTCTTCGTGAACCGCACCCGATTGTGGTGCCCATGGAAACAGTGTCTTGTTTTCGAGACGCGAAGATGGTAGACGATTGCTCCCGACGAGAGCTGATGGTACGCAGTGGGGATTGTTAGGTGCGGAATGGTGGTCACATCCAACATCGAGTTCACCGACAAGGCCGACAATGGAAAGTGCGGTAGACGTTGAGCAGCCTGCACTTAACTCAAAACTGCTCAATCGGCGACGGGCGGATCAATGGTGGATCTCTAGTATTTGTAGATAGTTTACCACCTGTGTAGAGTTGTAGCGAGATGGCGTGCCGATCGTAGTGCTGTTGAGCTGCACTCGCGCTATCTGACTGACTCACAGGTCAAAAGCATAAGGACACCGACGCCCAGCTCATCTGCATATCTGTGCACGGCTCTGCGCTAAACTCACACCATTGTGAACCATGCCAGCAACCGGGTCGACCCACAAGTATGTATAGGTACACCCTATCGCTTGACTCACGATGGCTAAACGCGACAACAGAGAGCGCAACTCTTGCCGGCAGCTCGCGGGAACGAGTGTTGCCGCGTGGCGGCTCGGACGGAGACGGCAGAAGCGCCGACTTTTCACGTGAGCGCGCGCGGACGCCACAACAACCGTCGAACTATCCGCACTCCGCAACACAAAGTCTACAATTAGAAACAACTCGACTTCCCCGTGTGCGGCCGCACTTCTCTGCGCGCGGCGCACCGCACTTAGCCCGGGAGGCATATCGCGGCGCTACCGACGCCGCTCCTTCCTTCGCATTCTAGCGTGCACAAACAACGTTACAGTAAGCCTGTAACAGCAACTAGCAACGCGCTAAAGCAAGGAACGGAATGGCTACATTCTAGGGCGAATACGCACGTTGTACCAAGCGTGCCACACGCGTAGTCAGTCGTACGACTCATCAATGATTAACGTCTTTTTCCATTAGGATGCACTTTGCATTAGGCAAGCACTTTAAATTCGTGCGACTTAGTTCTGGGCTGTTTATTCGAAGCGCATTGTGTAAAGATGGATCGATGGTCGGAGTGAGACGTTTCGGTGACGTTCTTCTACAGCGACGCGCGCAACCCGTGATCGCGAGAGAGTTCGTTCGCCGCCGCCGACGCAGGAAGCGTTCATTTTGAGTTCGTTGCGTGAACGACCGAGTACTCTAACGAGTCCACCGTTTGCAGTTGTAGTTCGAGTCAAACTATCAAAGCTGAAGCCTATACAGCATGCTGCTGAATAAGGCGACCACTCTTGGAGGCGGGGAGCTGAACAGCGGACTGTTGGGATTCGCTGCCGAAGTGAGCGATGGGACGACAGTACTGCTGCGTGATAACTGAGTAGTAGCAGTATCTAATCAGTTGCGCTCGCGCTCTGCAGGCCGACAAGTCGACCGCTCTGGCCAGCGGACTTCTGGGCTTCGCCGCTGAGGTACACTGCAAGCAAGTGATTAACTGACTAATGACTAAGACTAGTGACAATGAACAACTACTGACAGAGTGGAAGTGGCAACGATACTGCTACGGTACTGACTAACAATGGTGAATACGTTGTGTAAAATTTAGACTAACAAGTCGGCCGCTTTGGGCAGTGGACTTCTGGGCTTCGCCGCGGAGGTACTGCACGCCATCAATTGACGACGACGACGACGACGACGACGACGACGACGACGACGACGACGACGACGACGACGACGACGACGACGACGACGACGACGACGACGACGACGACGACGACGACGACGACGACGACGACGACGACGACGACGACGACGACGACGACGACGACGACGACGACGACGACGACGACGACGACGACGACGACGACGACGACGACGACGACGACGACGACGACGACGACGACGACGACGACGACGACGACGACGACGACGACGACGACGACGACGACGACGACGACGACGACGACGACGACGACGGCGACGGCGACGGCGACGGCGACGGCGGCGACGACGACGACGACGACGACGACGACGACGACGACGACGACGACGACGACGACGACGACGACGACGGCGACGGCGACGGCGGCGACGACGACGACGACGACGACGACGACGGCGACGACGACGACGACGACGACGACGACGACGACTTGTTTAGACCAACAAGGCGACTGCTCTGGGAAGTGGTCTTCTGGGCTTCGCCGCCGAGGTACGATTGTGGAAACCCCTTTAGATTAAACTATGACGACGACGCCTGACGTCTATTCTTTTCAGAACAACTAACACCCCAACCCACGGCATATCAAGAGAGGAACACGAGAGCAATCGTCTGATTTGTTGTCAACGAAGTCGTCCAACGATTCCTAGTGGTTGTGTCCGGTGAATGTTCTGCACGTCTCTTAATAGGAAGGAAGCGATCGCTATGTTTCGATTGATTTTAAGTGCCCTTGTAGATGGTGGTGGTGCCGGTGGTGTGGATGTGGGTACAATCTACATTACTATGCCAGCTAGGTGTTTTGTCCGTCCGTCCGTCCGTCTGTCTGAGTACGCTTGCCTTCCTAGCACTTCGCCACGCGACGCTTCAGCATGCGCTTGCCTCGCTAGCACTTCGCCACGCGACGCTTCAGTACGCACGCGCTAGGAAGCCAGCAGGACGACAGCGGCGTCCCGCAGAGAAGCTCGCTCGCTTCGATCGATCGACCGCAGAAAATCAATCCCTGCACGGCCAGCGTCGCCTGTTGCTGCCTGCCTTCAACGCAGGCTTTGCCTGAACAGTACGGCAATGCACGGTAGCAGAGCCTTGCAAAAGCGAACAGTGCGGCAGTGCGCGGTACAGCAGAGAATGCAATGTGCAATTGCAACAGAGCCGAACAGTACGACAATGCTCGCGCAGGCAATTCTAGCCGCTTCAGCGACTATTTCGCTTGCAACAGGACAGATCTTGCAACAGGACAATCGGCCCGCTCTCTAGCATTTGTTTTGCGCGCCGCTTTGTACGGCGCGTTCGCGAGGCAGTCAGCGCCGTTGGCTCGCAACAGGACAGAGCTTTGCAACAGGACAGATTTTGCAACAGGACAAATGTTGCAACCAGATCTTGCAACCGGAAAATCTGCCCGCTTTCTATCATTTGTTTTGCGCGGCGCTTTGTACGGCGCGTTCGCGAGGCAGTCAGCGCTGTTGGCTTGCAACAGGACAGACTTTCTGCAACAGGACAAATGTTGCAACAGGACAAATCTTGCAACAGGACAGACCCTGCAGCAGGACAGATCTTGCAACAAGACAGACCCTGCAACAGGACAGATCTTGCAACAGGACAGATTTTACAACAGGACAGATTTTGCAACAGGACAAATCTTGCAACAGGACAAATCTTGCAACAGGATGGTCGCGCGAGGCGACCAGCGCCATTGGCTCGCAACAGGACAGACCTTCTGCAACAGGACAGATTTTGCAACAGTACACATCTTGCAACAGGACAGATCGTGCAACAGGACAGACCTTGCAACAGGACAGATCGTGCAACAGGACAGATCGTGCAACAGAACAGATCGTGCAACAGGACAGATCGTGCAACAGGACAGACCTTGCAACAGGACAGATCGTGCAACAGGACAGACCTTGCAACAGGACAGATTTTGCAACAGGACAAATCTTGCAACAGGACAAATCTTGCAACAGGACAGATTTCGCAACACGACAGATCTTGCAACAGGACAGATTTTGCAACAGGACAAATCTTGCAACAGGACAGATCTTGCAACAGGACAGATGTGACAACAGGATGGTCGCGCGAGGCGACCAGCGCCATTGGCTCGCAACAGGACAGACCTGCTGCAACGGGACAGATTTTGCAACAGGACAGATCGTGCAACAGGACAGACCTTGCAACAGGACAGATTTTGCAACAGGACAAATCTTGCAACAGGACAGATTTTGCAACAGGACACATCTTGCAACAGTACAGGTTTTGCAACAGGACAAATCTTGCAACAACAGACCCTTCAACAGGACAAATCTTGCAACAGGTCAGACCTTGACAATGAACAGGACGGACGTTGCGGCGCGCGTGCGCGCTGACCAGCGCCGTTGGCTCACAACAGGACAGACCTTGCAACGGACAGACCTTCAACAGGACAGATTTTGCAACAGGACATTACGGCCATTGACGACTACATTCCATGCTATTCAGATCTCAGGAATTCTTCTGCAACAGGAAGGAACGGCTAGTAACTACTTATAGTGAGTAGCGCTGCCACAGTTGCATTCGCTTTGCCGTATCGCCTAGGCAATTTCAAACAGCTTAAATTTGAAACCTTTTTTGCACGGATGTATCGAGCATAGTCTGCCAAGTATTTAACAAATAGTTTACGATTTTATAATTAACGAAATTTGCGATTTTTTGCAAGGGTTTTGTTGAAATCCCCAAATTTCGACAATTTCAAACAGCTTAAATTTCAAAAGTTCTTTGCACAGATGTATCGAACATAGTCTGCCAAGTATTTAACAAATAGTTTCAAATTTTATAATTGACGAAGTTAGGGATATTTTCAAGGGTATTGTTAAAATTCCCAAATTTCGACAATTTTAGGCCCTAAGCCCAAAAGAATAGGGCGTCGTCCCATTTATGCCTTTAACAATAGGACGTCGTCCCATTTATACCCTTTTCAATAGGGCGTCGTCTCATTTAGACGCTTTTATTGCACTGTGTGCCTGCGGCGAATTTTCTGATCCATTTATGGATCAGTTGCCACAATTATAAGCGTAAAGTGTGCCTGCGGCGAATTTTCTGATCCATATGTGGATCAGGTACCACGAACAAATCCAAGACCATCTGCGGCGAAACCCCACCAAATTGACGGCCAAATGTCTAGCGGCACTTCACTATCCAGTCCACATTATCGCGCACACGCTCTAAAGTTTACACTGATGCCAACGTGGTGCCACAGTTTTTTCGCCGCGCCTCAGCGCGGCGAGGTGTATATATACGGATGACAATGTCTGTCTGTCTGTCTGTCCGTGTGTGTGTCCGTCCGTGGCACCGAAGTAAAATGTGTGACATATGTGGTCAAGCAGAGTCGATGTCGCTGAGTACGGATCCGATGTCGAAAATCGACTTTTTCGTCTGATGCGCTAGATGCAAAATTTCTTCAGAAATGGAAGGAGCATGGACCGCGGATAATTTGTAACACAAAAGAAATAAAAGAAAAGAAAGCCAAAAGTAGGGCCTCTTTGATTGAGTCGTATTCGAGAGTGTCGTAACCGAATTAGATGGGGTTTGTTCCATTGTGTAGACAATTGATCCTAGTTCACACAAAGAAAGTTTAAAGGGATTTCACCATTTCTCTCTTGAGTTATTAAAAAAGTGTACCCTCTTTGGCCGATTTCGGCGATTTTGGCCATTTTGGGCCAAAGTAGGGTACACGCGGCAGGCCATAACTAGCCCCTTGCCGGCCGTAGGACCCAAGATGATACATGACTGGAGGCGTTCTACCAAAGTTGTACCTCAACCGTCAAGTTGGTGCCTCACTCGGTGAAAGTTGTACCTCACTCACTCAGAATCCGAAAAGTTGCATCTGACTGACTGATGCACCAAAACGACCTACTACCACAAGCTATCCATGATGCCTGACACATTTACACGACACATTTCCACAATTTCCACATTCTTCCCCTACCCTAGCAGTCGTGTTTGGCTCCTTTTGTTCGCAGCATCGCGCTTGGTGCGTATGCATGCGCGCGGGTATGTGTTAGAGTCTTCATGCCTTTTCTTCTCTCGTATTCCAGGTAGTCAAGGTTATTCCAAGTGATTCCAGGCAGTGGTCACGTATACAAATGGCATACATTATCGTCACAGAGTATCCGTCGACATCCCACTTTAAGTGTAGACAGACAGATAGAAATTGGCAGAATAGTTGCATGCAAATGTGGGGAAATTTTCATGCACCCATGCCAATTTGGAGGCAGTTTGCAAGAACTTTTCACTGGGACACTTTCCCCGTTTCGTGGACTGTCGCTGTAGGCGACGATGCCGCATGCATCCACTAGAGGTTCAAACGGGCTGAGATTTTTGGCCTGACCTGGCCCGTCTGGGACCGTCGGCCCGCCCGGCCCAGTCAGGAATTTTTTCCCGGTGGCCCGGCCAGGCCCGGCCCATTTTAAATTTCTCATGGGCCCGCCCGGCCCGTTTTAAATCCCTCATGGGAGCCGCCCGTCCCGGCCCGTCGAATGATTTTTTTCTGCTGCGGGAATTCGAAAAACTCCCGTTTTATTGGGCCGGTTGCAACGAAACTTGGAGAGCACGAAGGCCATACACTTCTGTATATTGTGTTAAAATTTTAGCCAAATCGGGAAAGCGTAGCGTATACAGCACCACGTCAATGAAGGTCTACTTTTCCGACTCTGCCGGCAACGGCGTGAAATTGAGTCTTGTTCAGCGTGGCCATGTAGGTGCTACGCGTTTACAATCGCCGCAAAGTTGAAACACAAATCACAGCAGATATTGAGCCATGAAGTGTGTAAATATCGCTGTAATTGCTGCATTCTTACTTGATCTACGTAAGTTTGCGTTTGTATACTCATGTAAGGCTATGTACATGTACATACACACATACAACACGTCTCCTTCAATGTGACAGCATAAGCACTACGCATTCACGATCTCTGCCAAACACAAGCTGCAGCGCATATTGAGCTATAACATGTGCAAATATCACTGCAATCGCTCCATCCCTGCCTGATCTATGCCAGTTTGAGCTTAGTGGGGCTACAATTCAAAAACAAAACTCTTGTACAAAAGTTCAGTTTTGTGGGTCGGCCCGGCCCGTTTTATTTTTTCGCGGCCCTGCCCGGCCCGGCCTGAAATTTTTGAGTCTCGGCCCACCCGGCCCGGCCCGTGGGCACACTAAAGCACCGGAGGTGACACACTACGTGATTAACTTACGGTGATTTGTTTTCATCAGTAGCCTCACGCAGCTTCTGTGATTGCATTTTAGAACATGCGTGATTGCGTTTTAGAATGTTCATGAGCAACATTTTGCGTTTCTGAATCGTTCACATGGCACGCACAACAACTGAGGTATCAAGGTGAATCCAATTGTGGCCACTGGTGTACCAAGAGAGCCGATCACAACGTTGATGTATCAACACGATTAACTCACTTGACCACTCTTGATATCTCTAACTGTCATGTATCATCTTCGGACTGTCACGTATCATCTTCAGTCACTGAGGTACAACTTTGAGCTCTGAGGTACTACCCCCACTGGGTGGATGTACGCCCGTCCCGGCCCGTCGAATGATTTTTTTCTGCTGCGGGAATTCGAAAAACTCCCGTTTTATTGGGCCGGTTGCAACGAAACTTGGAGAGCACGAAGGCCATACACTTCTGTATATTGTGTTAAAATTTTAGCCAAATCGGGAAAGCGTAGCGTATACAGCACCACGTCAATGAAGGTCTACTTTTCCGACTCTGCCGGCAACGGCGTGAAATTGAGTCTTGTTCAGCGTGGCCATGTAGGTGCTACGCGTTTACAATCGCCGCAAAGTTGAAACACAAATCACAGCAGATATTGAGCCATGAAGTGTGTAAATATCGCTGTAATTGCTGCATTCTTACTTGATCTACGTAAGTTTGCGTTTGTATACTCATGTAAGGCTATGTACATGTACATACACACATACAACACGTCTCCTTCAATGTGACAGCATAAGCACTACGCATTCACGATCTCTGCCAAACACAAGCTGCAGCGCATATTGAGCTATAACATGTGCAAATATCACTGCAATCGCTCCATCCCTGCCTGATCTATGCCAGTTTGAGCTTAGTGGGGCTACAATTCAAAAACAAAACTCTTGTACAAAAGTTCAGTTTTGTGGGTCGGCCCGGCCCGTTTTATTTTTTCGCGGCCCTGCCCGGCCCGGCCTGAAATTTTTTGAGTCTCGGCCCACCCGGCCCGGCCCGTGGGCACACTAAAGCACCGGAGGTGACACACTACGTGATTAACTTACGGTGATTTGTTTTCATCAGTAGCCTCACGCAGCTTCTGTGATTGCATTTTAGAACATGCGTGATTGCGTTTTAGAATGTTCATGAGCAACATTTTGCGTTTCTGAATCGTTCACATGGCACGCACAACAACTGAGGTATCAAGGTGAATCCAATTGTGGCCACTGGTGTACCAAGAGAGCCGATCACAACGTTGATGTATCAACACGATTAACTCACTTGACCACTCTTGATATCTCTAACTGTCATGTATCATCTTCGGACTGTCACGTATCATCTTCAGTCACTGAGGTACAACTTTGAGCTCTGAGGTACTACCCCCACTGGGTGGATGTACATGTACATCCTACGGTCGGCAAGGGGCTAACGCCGCAGCCAACCGATTTTGCTGAAATTTGAAACATGATATGAGGACACCTTGGGGTACAACTGGTGTAAAAATTATCAAAATCGCCCACTCTGTGCAAAACCTCGAATTTTTCATGTGCGCCTCAAACCGGCGCGTGTTGCGTGATTATGGCGAAACACGCACAGCGCCAACACACTCCGACAGGGGTATCCAACGATGCTTAAATCAATTGGGTATCCCAAAGCACAAAGTCTGCAGACTCGAAAAACCACCCAGTGCACGCCTTTCTTGAATGGACTTTAAGCAATATTTTTCCAGGAATGTATCGTGCAACGTATGTTTTGCCACCTATTCGATCGAACACGAAACGCGGCAATTACTGTGCTTTTCTGCAATCTACAACAACGGTATCGTAACCGTCCGCATTTGTGACCCAAAAGAAAAGGGCGTCGTCCCATTTAGACCCTCTTCATTCCAAAGTGAACTTGCGGCGAACATTCCTGATCCATTTATGGATCAGTACCCACAAATACGCCTTATAGGCAACGATTGTCCAAGAATGACACAAACTACCTTTGGAAACTCGAGGTAACTGCGGCGAAACTCCCCGAAGAAATGCTCAACTCTCTATTCTGACACACTATTGAATATACTCCTCAAATGCACAACACACTATGCAATGCCAATCAACCATCATCGGGTACCCAGTTTTTTCGCCGCGCCTCAGCGCGGCGAGGTGTATATATACGGATGACAATGTCTGTCTGTGTGTCCGTCCGTCCGTCCGTTCGTTGCAACGAAGTAAAATATGCGACATATGTGAGTAGTATAGACTGGCTCTCTCGGCCCCTTAGCAGATTTCTGGGCCCCTTGCTGCTGGTCTCTCGGCCCCTTAGTAGATTTCTGGGCCCCTTGCTGCTGGCCCCTAAGCCTAAGGGCCGGTCTTTGGTGGAATGTACTGGGCGTGATTTTCCGCCCAGGATTCAAACTGTGTCTCTAATAAGCGC
>JASAMZ010007855.1:0-24761 GCA_030248115.1 Linhomoeus sp. GSCO2_2 | reverse complement strand
GTGTAACGTTCTCGTTCAGTTTAGTCTGCTAGTACAAAGGGGAAGTTGACTGCAAAGAGAAAGACGAGGGATGTAAGAACGGCTTCTGTTGTCCCATCGAGTCTGCCCCTATGCCTTGTGAGTCTCATGACTTTGTTACGTGGAAAGTGCTGGTTGTAGCGTAGTACTAGGTTACATACATATATGTAGCTGTGACATAACGCACACTGCGAATAAGTATGTACCTGTGGGTACCTACGTGTATGCTACGGTAATGCCAAGCTCAGTATGAGAATACCCATGTGATAGCATCCTCAACCTAAGCAGTGCTTCTTGACGACGCGGAAGCGACTCCGGATGACTCTACAGCTGCAGCGACAAGCAGCCTGGATTCTTCCAATGACAAATCACCAGCTGATACTCAAGTTGAAGGCACATCTACGACGACTGCATGTGAGGATTTGAAGGATGGTTGCGACCGCTGAGGTGCAGGTCGCAGGCCGCACAACTGAGGCGACCGCTGAGACGCTGAGTGTCACATGACTCCCAAATACGAAGTAAATGCATTTGACGTTTCAGCCAGGCGTCCTGATATCGAGAATGTTGCGTTAGAGAATATGGACGAGCTGCTCGAATCAATTGAAGCGATGGCGGCATATGCGATAGACAACGGCGGAATGCTACCGCCGGGCGAGTCGGATCTATCTGACGAATGCGCGGCACTCACAAGTGAACCTGCAGTTGAAGGGGAAACTACAGGGTTTTTTTTTAGATGAGTGTTTTTCGTTCTGCCCGATTTTGTATAAAACAGCAGCCGATATCGATGAAATTTTAACACAATATTAGAAAGGCTTTGGCATTTTGTATGTTAGGTGCCCAGCTCAATTGGTCTTGTAATGCACAAATTACAGGGTGTCAAAGTTGAGGTCGAAAATCTCACGATCGGCCGACTTTGAAGCACGATAACTCGCATTTGCTTTTGAATTTTTGGGCGCGGCAAATTGCATCTGAAAGGCCTTTAAACAGGCTTTAATTTGCCGCCAGAACCAACTTTCCACGTTGTCCAACGGCCGAGCTACAACTAGTCAAAATTTCCGATAACGCGTTCTGGAGCGGCGCAGGCCGTCATCCGCTGAGAAAGGCGGCCTCTGCCCCATGCTAAGAATTTCGACGCGCTGTAGCTCGGCCGTTTGGCAACGTGGAAAGTTCGTTCTTGTGGCAAATTAAAGCCAGCTTAAAGGCCTTTCAGATGCAATTTGTCGCGTCCAAAAATTCAAAAGCAAATGCGAGTTATCGTGCTTCAAAGTCGGCCAATCGTGAGATTTTCGACCTCAACTTTGACACACTGTAATTTGTGCATTACAAGACCAATTGAGCTGGGCACCTAACATACAAAATGCCAAAGCCTTTCTAATATTGTGTTAAAATTTCATCGATATCGGCTGCTGTTTTATACAAAATCGGGCCGAACGAAAAACACTCATCTAAAAAAAAAACCCTGTACAACCATCTCGACAGAATCTGGCGAGTCGCCGTACGGCTAGCGTTTGTCTAGAGGAGACGGTGCTTTACACACACAGTAGCTGTCCAGAAAGTGTCGATGCGCTGTAAAACATTGCACTTAGGTCTGAGTTCCAGGTGGCAGTAAGATACTGATAGTTGGTGGCGAAACGAACTCAGCGGGCGGGACGAACATCCCATCATTTCTCGCGTTTGATCCATTGGCCAACGAGATCAAACCCTGGGTGACGAATCTTCCGGAGGCACACAAATGCCAGGCCGTCCGCACAGGAAACAGCAGCTTTGCCGTCGTGGACGGGTTGAATCAGTGGATGTCAGTTTGGACTGGAGAACAAGACAGGTCATTAGGAAGCTTCCAAACTGTCCAGCTTAGAAGAAAAGTGCAATATGGAAACCTAGCATTCTATGGTGAGTTCTATGTAATCCTTTCTACGGTATGTACGTAGATGGTGGTCGACGAAGGTGGCAGTCGATACTCTTGCAAATATGCCAAACTGACAATTCAGCTTGTGTTGGTGAATTCGTTAGCCTAATATTCTTGCTCGAAATCAAGACTCGGACGAAATCAATACTGCTATGTTTGTAATACCCTCTATCGAAGGATCCCGTGAAGCTAAGCAACAAGAGGGGCGAGTCGTCACACTCTATAAGATGATCACATCACAGCTTTTCTAGTAGAAGTCAGTCAGAATGCAACCGCAGCACGTATTTCAGACGGTCAAATACTACTCTGCGGCGGAGTGGAATTTCACTCTTTGGAGCCGAAAAGCAACTGCACCACCCTGCGGCTTCAGTTCACAGCGTTTCCCGACTACTCTCCAAGAATGATCAATGCCGCCGTTGGCGCCGCCCCTCTGGTGCACAAACAGGTCATGTATCTGTTCGGGGGCGGCACGAGGATGTTCAGAACTCTGAAAACGGTTCAACAGTTCACTTGGCGCGGCAGCTGGAGGCAACTGGTGGACATGTCGGTCGCTCGGTCTTGGGCGGCCGCTGCGGCACTCTTGAATCAGACTATAGCCAGCGAACCCATTGTTGTTAAGTTGGACTCTCAAGTGAAGAACTTAGACGGGCTGGTTGTGTGTGGCGGCAAAGACCACAACGACCCATTGCACAAACGCTTGCGTCTGTGCGTGCGTGCGTGCGTGCGTGCGTGCGTGCGTGCGTGCGTGCGTGCGTGCGTGCGTGCGTGCGTGCGTGCGTGCGTGCGTGCGTGCGAGCGTGCGTGCGTGCGTGCGTGCGTGCGTGCGTGCGTGCGTGCGTGCGTGCGTGCGTGCGTGCGTGCGTGCGTGCGTGCGTGCGTGCGTGCGTGCGTGCGTGCGTGCGTGCGTGCGTGCGTGCGTGCGTGCGTGCGTGCGTGCGTGCGTGCGTGCGTGCGTGCGTGCGTGCGTGCGTGCCACAGCTTATACACAAAGCTTGTTTCAAACAGCTTGTTTTGTGCAATGTGGTCTAGTCACACGTAGTCCACTCATCATGCGAACTGTATCTACCCTCGGTGAGCAAATGGGTACCATTCCCACCAATGAACCATGGTCGATGGTCGCATGCTTTGATCCAGTGGAGCGACAGCGTCCTCTACGCCATCGGAGGACTGGGACAGCGACACTCCAACCAGAGTGGTACGGTCTACAACGACGACATCGAGCGCTACGATTGTATTACTGGCGAATGGAAGCTGCTTGACATCAAGCTGCCCTACGGATTGGCCTGGTTTGGGGCAATCGTCTTCTGACACACCGTCTTATCCACGATGTATGTAGCAAGCCCGTCGGGACAACGTGAAACAACGATTGTTTGCTCGGAGGGCTATATTATGCTGCATAATTTGTCAGCTTGTATTTGGTTCTGTAGTGTTACCCATTCTTCGGACAGAACAGTGGTAGTTTACTTTGACTTCACGGTATCAAGTATGCCAATAAGCGTCTGTCTTCCGTGTAGTGAAGTTGCACTCCACTAAGCTTGAATTCGGCTGTCGTTCAGTGCAAACACCCTCACTACCGTCTTTTATTGTTTTGAATTGTAATTAGTGAAATTGTAATTACGCCGTATTCTGGGAAATCTATTTGCCACACTCATCACACTCCCCCGACCCCCACCCACGTAAGCTTTTGCATTTGAAGATCGCACTGAAACTAACTCTGCTTGATACGCACGACACCACGTCGGATGACCGTTATGCATCTGTTATTCAATTCGATGCATTACGACTGTTTAGACAACATTCTCACGCAGTCGTCTCTATACATTTTACAGTAGGTGCACATGACCTGCACACGTGCAGTGGCTTCGTTGGAACTACGAGAGCGATCGTTTACGTATAACGTCTAGTTGGTAAACAGTACATTGTGATTCCACCAGTTTCCGTGGACTTGTTGCACGAACCAAGCGCACTGGCGAAAGCCGTCTTGCTTAGATAAGTAGTTGAGTGCAAGAATGTATTCCTGGCCGGATCGATGCTACTACGGTCACCTTCCTCCACAACAGTAGGTACACCAGTCGAGTATCGACTGCTTGGGACTGTGCTACACCAACATGAGCAATCAGTTGTATGGTGTTCTTGGTTCAGTTCAGTATTGCTAGTACTACTACTACTGCGCGCCCAGCAAGCGGTGACTCTTGATTCTTATCGTGATTGTACTAGCATCTCTTGTTGTGATGTTGCAAGGACCGTTTGGGACCGATCGCCTTACGTGTCTCTTGCTTTATATCAAGCAATCATAGTCTCTGGTAAAGAGAAAACGTGTGCAGTACCGTCTGCTATTTAAGGGTCGCATCTACACAAAATGTCTCACGCGATCCTTGTCAGTTGAGCTTTTGCGGGTCACAAGTAGTGAGCTGTACAGGGTATCTCACGGTTGATGCCTACTGTTTGTCGGCGAATAACTTGTGCTGTAGTAAACCGATCAGGGTGATCTTCGGCCAAACTAGAGAAGTTACTTCAACTTCAATTTGAGCGAAATTCTATGAGAATCAGCAAAACCGTTCGTGAGATACGACTGCATAAATCGTCAATTACTGTTCACCCAGAGTTGCACCATTGGCCTTCTTCGGCTCTTGTTGTGCAAATTGGTCGGCATTACTCCAGCGTTGTTCTTCACCAGTATAACCGATTCCCGTGATCTTTTCAGGCAACAGTGTACACATGTGGGCCCCATAGTGTGCAAAATTTGAACTCAATCGGATCGGCAGAATTCGGTAAGGAGCGTTTTAATTACGATTTTTTGCGATTTTCATATGCGCAGCCGTATGTAGCTCACGGTTTGCTCTGATTCTCATAAAATTTCGCACATATTTAAGTCAAAGTATCTTCTTTATAAGGGCCGAAAATCACCCCGATCGGTTAACTGCAGCAAAAGTTATTAGCCGACAAACAGTAGGCATCAACCGTGGGACACCCGGTACTTTTGACGCACTAGGCAACCGATGGTCAACGAACGGCATAACAGGCGGCAGGTCGTCCACACGCATGAGCATTGGGCAAAGGTGACGTCAGTGAACGAAGGTGGCAAGAACTTGAAGACAGGAACGAATCTCCAAACGCTCTTCACGCTCTACTGAGGAGAGACCAGCACGTATTCCCTGTCGGTGTGCCACGTCTGGGGGTTGGGTAAAATCTGAATGAGTGCACCCCTTTTACTGACTGTGTGCACCCATTTTACTGACTGAGTGCACCCAACATAAATCTAACCGGCGTCCAGAATTACTGACTGCGTGCACCCCACAAAATTACTGACTGAGTGCACCCACCCACCAGTCGGCACTCTTGTGACGTGACAGGCGTTCTATGAACCTCCAGCAGGATTCTCGTTTGAAATCAGGCTATGCTTAGGCTCGCCCTGCGCCCACAGTGCACAAGAGGCAGTCGGCGTCGCAGTCTGGCGGGTCGAAGCTTAGGCTTAACGCGACCGGTGACCGACTTCAGGGCGCGCGGAGCGCGCGTTTATGTGGGGGGTCGCGCTAAGCCTCAGCTGGGACCCGCCAGGCGCGACGTCGACCGAGTTTTAGTGCAAACTGTAAGTGGAGTGAACACTCAACATCGAATTCACCTCCTGCTCAGGCCTGCTGTGCCCCTTCCATACTAGCGCTCCGTACCAGAGGTGGAGGATGGCCAATCTCTCGGGGTGCACTCAGTCAGCAATTTTGTGGGGTGCACGCAGTCAGTAATTCTAGACGCCGGCCAGATTTACGTTGGGTGCACTCAGTCAGTAAAAGGGGGTGCACGCAGTCATTAAAAGGGGTGCACTCATTAAGTGTCGTCCTTTAGGTTGCACGCCAGAGTTTGGAACGGGTTTTGAAGTTTGGGAGTTTGGAACGTAAGGGTTGCACGCCAGAGTTTGGTAAGGAAGCAGTGGAGTGATTGGAGACTTGCCTTGCGGCGACTAAACAGCACTCCGCCAGCACATGCTGGATGATACAGCAGTAGCGGATCCAGGGGGGGGGGGCGGTTGTGCGCCCGCCCCCCCCCCATTCGGCCAAACCGCCCCCCCCTTCCCCTCCGGAGAAAAAAAAATTGCGCGGCAGCACCTTCAGAGCAAAAAATTTTCGCCTGCGGCGCTATTTTATAGCACTTTTGTACCAAAATAGGCCAAAATCGGCCAAAATTTTCGCCTGCGGCGCTATTCTATAGCACTTTTGTACCAAAATAGGCCAAAATCGGCCAAAATTTTTGCCTGCGGCGCTATTTTATAGCACTTTTGTACCAAAATAGGCCAAAATCGGTCCAATTTTTTGCCTGCGGCGCTATTTTAAAGCATTTTTGTACCAACATAGGCCAAAATCGGCAAAAATTTTCGCCTGCGGCGCAAATTTTTTTACGTTCTTTTATAGCATCTTGGTCCCCCCTGTGGCCTCAAAAATTCCGCCCCCCCCCCATTCCGAAATCCTGGATCCGCCACTGTGATACAGTGCATAGGCTTTGATCCATTGTTGCAACCTTTGTGTTCGGAGAGTGGCATAGAATCATTTTCGAATGATGGGCGATCGTTGCCTCACACACCCCATCACCCTCTGACGACTGCCTTTCAGGTGAAACGCGAATCAACATTCGCCCCATTGTTGTTACTGTTGTTAGCCATGAGCAATTCTGACTTGAAAGCAGATGATGTTGACGACGGACGGCGTTTCAATTCACGTTTCAAGTTCCTTCTGATAAACAACCCGTACAAAAGCACCACGTTTCAATTGCACCGCCTCAGAAGAAGATTTCGTGGGAAGAAGACGGCCAAAATTGTAAGAGAAGTGTAAGATTAGAGAAGCCAGAAGTGTCGTCATAGTCTACCATGGGTCATCCAAGAAACCCGGTGTCTGTGCCTGTCGTTCTCCGCGTAGCCGTCAGCCTCCAGCTACTGTTGCTGATGACCCAAGAAATGGAGGCCCGCCCGACGCCGAGCCAAAGAACCGGAAGAACAGTCGGAGGAAACGGCCATCCTCACCTCCCCTTTGAGGCTCGTAAGGTAGTGGTGGCAAACAAGACAGCCGAGGTCGTCGGAGGAGCGACATTGAGACCTTTGGCGAAGTCAACTAAGCAAAAGAAGCTGTAGACGAACAGCCGTGTGTCTGCGCTCGCCACCCCCCCCCCCCCTCCCAAATGTGATACTACCGTCGTCCCATGAAAGTTCGTGATGAATCGACAGTTTTGGTTGCTCGGCGTTTTGGTTCACTACTGTGCGCTGCAGGGTACTAGCCTCTCGTCGTCTACATGTATTTGGACGCCTGTTAGATTGACCAGTGTACTTATAGTGATCTTTACTTCATCTGTAAGGACCAATACGATACAATCGATATACAGTTGCAAGCTGATCCTAGATATGGACTGACTGGTCTCATGAAGCAGCGATTGAGTTCGTAGCGCTTTCCGCGACATAGCAATTTGCATACCAATGTACTTACATATATAGATCAATCTGCACAGAGCAGCAATACAATGCACAGCAAGATTACTTACCTACCAACCTACACACTTGAAATGTCAGAAGAAATAGCAAGTGAAGTAGCGATCCAAGGAGGGCTCCAGTAAAATGTGCTGCTTCCGTCTGGCGGCAAGAAGTCGGACGGCATTCTCGACGCCAGGGGCGGCAGCCGAGGATTTCGAAGCATATCCTCCGTGGCCGTTATTCGTAGCCAAACTACAGGGTGGGCCAGAGAAACCCCGCGTACTTTAAATTTGATTAGATTAGGTTAGATTAGATTAGGTATACAGTGAATTTTTCGACGCGGTTTGTTGCATACGGTAGGCAAAACTTCGGCGTTTTCTGTGTTACGGTATGAGCCCGTTTCCTCACTTCTAGCGAAAGTGGCATCTTCTTGTGATTTTGACTGTTCTGTCCAGCTGCTTTGTCAAGCTTTTTAATAGTGGCTGCAAATTTTGAGGCGCGGCGACTTCATCTGATAGGTAATACGACGGGCTCTCAGATGGTACTAAATCGGAGTTTTTATCTCTTTAGGTTAGCTAGTTGCAAAGCATCAAAGTTCGGCGGGCATGCCATTCTGCAGGAAATCGATGCAGAATGGGCACCGGAGAGCAGGGAAAAGATTTCTCAAAGTTTGACGCCTTGTAGCTAGCTAACCTGAAGTGATAGGAATTCCGTTTTAGTACCATCTGAATGAAAGCCCGTCTTATTGCCTATGAGATGAGGTCGCAGCCCGTCTTAAAATCTGCAGCCACTAGTGAAGAATTTGACAAACAAGATGGGCAGAACCGCCAAATTACAGTTAAACTTCAAAAAAATGCCACTTTCGCTAGAAATGAGGAAACGGGATCATACCGTAACACAAAGAACGCCGACGTTTTGTCTACCGTATGCAACAAACCGCGTCGAAAAATTCGCTGTATAGCGGAAGTTATTCCAATTTAAAATACGCGGGGTTTCTCTGGCCCACCCGGCTCAGTTTTGCCATCATCGATCTGCCCATAGAGATTGTCAAATTGCCACAAGAAGCCTACGCAATACAGGTAGGTTTGTCGAAAGATGTCGGTAGTTTCCATCCATATTCGCTGGCGTAACTGAAGCGGTAGCGACCAGAGAAGGGACACTTCTCGTTCTCCACTCGATGTCACGCTACAGAGCAGAGCGATGCAGGCATCTTCGAGACTTGGCACTTCACCGGCTTCCGCGTTTACCTTTCCAAAGTGTCGTCGACGGAAAATGAAAGGGAACGGAAGCCTTTCGGGAGGACTGCAGGGCGGCCAGTAGAAACTCAAACTAAAGTCTGTTCAAGAAAGGCAGAGACTGAAGGTTATTTGAGTCTGCAGACTTAGTGCTTCGGGCAACCCAAATGATTTATGCATCGTTGGATACCCCTGTCGGAGTGTGTTGGCGCGGTGCGTGTTTTGCCATAATCACGCAACACGCACTGGTTTGGGGCGCACACGAAAAATTCGAGGTTTTGTACAGGGTGGGCGATTTTGAAAATTTTTACACCAATTGTACCCCAAGGTGTCCTTATGTCATATTTCAAATTTCAGCAAAATCGGTTCACCACAGCGTTAGTTATGGCCTGCCGCGTACACCCTACTTTGGCCCAAAATGGCCAAAATCGCCGAAATCGGCCAAAAAGGGTGCACTTTTTTAATAACTCAAGAAAGAAACGGCCAAAGTTCTTCAAACTTTCTGTGTGTTAACTAGAATCAATTGTCTACACAATGGAAGAAACCCCATCTTATTCGGTTGCAGCACGCTCGAATGCGACTCAATCAAAGAGACCCTACTTTTGGCCAAAACGACGCTTTTCGGCCAGCTGGACGGCCTCGATGCGCAATCGAGCAGAAAAGCGGCGTTTCGGCCAAAAGTAGGGTCTTTTTGATTGAGTCGCATTCGAGCGTGTCGCAACCGAATAAGATGGGATTTGTTCCATTGTGTAGACAATTGATTCTAGTTAACACACAGAAAGTTTAAAGAAATTTGGCCGTTTCTTTCTTGAGTTATTAAAAAAGTGCACCCTTTTTGGCCGATTTCGGCGAATTTGGCCATTTTGGGCCAAAGTAGGGTGTACGCGGCAGGCCATAACTAACGCTGTGGTCCACCGATTTTGCTGAAATTTAAAATGTGATATCAGGACACCTTGGGGTATAACTGGTGTAAAAATTATCAAAATCGCCCACCCTGCGCAAAACCTCGAATTTTTTATGTGCGCCCCAAACCAGTGCGTGTTGCGTGATTATGGCAAAACACGCACCGCGCCAACACACTCCGACAGGGGTATCCAACGATGCATAAATCATTTGGGTTGCCCGAAGCACTAAGTCTGCAGACTCAAATAACCTTCAGTCTCTGCCTTTCTTGAACAGACTTTAGTTTCAGTTTCGGCTTCTGTTACAATCAGTTGACTGAAACTGAATCGAAACTGGTGTGGACGCCATAACTGAAACTGAAACTGAAATTCACAGTATAGGGTAGTTTCAGTTATGCAAAGTTGAGTGAGATTTTGCAATATGTTAGGGTATTTTCATCAAGTGCTGACCAAATATTTACTACTATAGTTGACGTTTAATTCATACCAGCATCATATCATTCGTCTAAGACACCAAAGACGCTAACGAAAGTTCAAAATTGATCTTGAATCCGCAAAATATCGACACTCGAGCATAGACTAAACAATTCATGGCGACATTCTACGCCTTCAATAACTGAAGCTCAGTTTCAGTCACTTAAACTGAGACTCGGCCAACAGCATAATTCTAACTGAAACTAAAATGAGTTTCTATTGGTCACCCTGGAGGACTGAAGGAACGACAACTGCTGTAACGTGTAAGGACTGGCAACGTGGGGTATTCTCGTTGATTTACCCCGCCTATGACGCCTACACGGGGCCGTCTATATTCTCGTGGTCTGAAACAACGCCGCAAGAACCATTCGAAGCAGTTTACGAGACGACGGCACAACCGCATGATGAAAGTTGTACAGTTGCCTCGACTACACATCGCACTTGCGATGCAAGTTTGCCACTAAACGTTGGTGATTTGGCCTGGGTTTGCAGGAGTGATTGGAAAGTTGCACTGCGACGACTCATGCGCGCCTCACTTTTGGGCGCTTGATACTGTGAGCTTTGATCCATTGTTGCGGGTCGTGAACGGTTAATGGCAATGGCATCAAATCGTGCAGAAAGAAGGCTGCAATTTACGCCACGCCTCGTCACACACTGACGACGCACATTCAAGTGAAACAAGCAACATAAGTCACTCCATTGTTGTGGGCTATGACTTCGGCTATAATTTCATGGGGGATGATGTGTGTCATAGTGACGAAAGAGGGCAACCGTGTCCACGTTTCAACAAAAGTACAAAGCGTACAAAAGCGCTTCGTTCTCAAGACGAAGAGAAGCTGAAAACTATCTCAGACGGCAATGGGCCGCCGGTCGAGAAGCGCGTTTTCTGTACCAGTCGCGCTCTGCGTCGTCCGCACTCTGCTGGTACTGTTGCCCACCTAGGCGCTCGAGGCCAGGCCGACAACTACGACGAAGGTTGGCAGGAGTGGGCGTTTGTACTGCTGCCGGGCGCTTTGCCCTGTTAGTGCGCAACGCGGCCAACGCCGNCGGAGAAGCCCCATTGGGCCTGAGACGACAACCCCTTGTGACGACGAAGACAAGGATGGTCGAAAGGAACAGCCATGCGAGTGCCCTCCCGAATGGAAGACAACGGTCGCACCCAGGAAATCATGAACTATCATTCTTGGCTATGTATTCTTTTGTTCCGCTGTGTTGACTTGCCTCAGTGTTGATTACGTTATACACTATGTGCCTGTCCTGCATACCGTAAATCCTCCAATAAGCGCCCCCCTCGAATAAGCGCCCCCCTCCAATAAGCGCCCCCCCCCCCCCCCCCTAGAGGGAGGTAGAAAAAATAAGCGCCAACCCCCCTCCAATAAGCGCCCACCTTTTTCGCCGCGCCTCAGCGCGGCGAGGTGTATATATGTTACACCCACTTTCCGCAATCCACCCAGAACGCGCAATATGGCGCATTCTGGGTGGTCGTTACCCAGAATGCACCATATGGCGTGTTTTGGGTGGCGATCACCCAGAATGCGCAATTCGCATGAGTGAAAGCTGCCAGAAGCGCTATAGCAGGGAAGGGGCACAGCCGGCCTGAGCAGGAGGTGAAGTAAATGGAGGAGTGTTCACCCCACTTACAGTTTGCACTAAAACTCGGTCGGCGGCGCGCCGGGGGGGTCTAAAACTGTGGCTTAGCGCGACCACAAACTTCTGGGCGCGCTCCGCGCGCCCTGATGTCGGACACGGGTCGCGTTAAGCCTAAGCTTCGACCCGCCAGACTGCGACGCCGACTGACTCTTGTGAACGGTGGGCGCAGGGCGAGCCTAAGCATAGCCTGAACTGAAAGGAATATACTCTGTCTTGTCTCTGTTTAATGCAAAGAAACAAGAGGCCGGCGACTATTGCGTAGTTTGGGTAGCGACCACCCAGAAGGCGCCATATTGCGCAGTTTGGGTGGCCACCACCCAGAAGGCGCCATATGGCGCCATCTGGGTGGTTGCGCATTTTGGGTGTGACATATATACGGATGACAATGTCTGTCTGTCTGTCTGTCTGTGTGTCCGTCCGTTCGTGGCATCGAAGTAAAGTATGCAACATATGTGGTCAAGTAGAGTCGAGGTCGCTGAGTACGGATCCGATGTCCGTTTCTGTTGCTAATTTCGCATTTTCGAGATATTTACAATTAAAATATGAAAATGTCGAAAATCGACTTTTTCGCCTGATGAGGTAGCGGCGAAAGTTCTTCAGAAATGGAAAGAGCATGGACAGCGGATAATTTGTAACACAAAAGAAATTTTGCAAATGTGGAATTTCATAGAAATACGCAATTATTTGTCAAAATTTCATAAATTGACAAAAATAGAACGTCATTTATTGACAAATGTGAATGCAGAAATTGAAAGGTCGTAAGGTAATAAGCATTTGTGACATGGTTCTACAGTTTTGAAATATTGCAATTTCGAGATATTTACAATTAAAATGTAAAATGTCAAGAATCGACTTTGTCGCCTGATGGACTAGCGGCGAAATTTGTTCCGAAATGGAAAGAGCATGGACCGCGGATAATTTGTAACACAAAGGAAATTTTTTGCAAATGTGGAATTTGATAGAAATACGCGACTATTTGTCGAAATTTCATAAAATGACAAAAATTGAACGCCATTTACTGACGAATGTGAATGCAGAGATGGAAAAGTCGTGTGCCAGTAAGAATTTGTGACATAGTTCTACAGTTTTCAAAAATGCTAATTTCAAGATATTCACGATTAAAATACGAATATGTCGAAAATCGACTTTTCGCCTAATGATCTAGCAGCGAAATTTCCTCAGAAATGGAAAGGGCATAGGCCGCGGATAATTTGTAACATAAAAAAATTTTTTCCAAATGTGGAATTTTGTAGAGATACGCTATTATTTGTCAAAATTCCATAAATTGACAAAAATAGAACGTCATTTATTGACGAATGCGAATGCAGAAATTAAAAGGTCGTAAGCCAGTAAGAATTTGTGACACAGTTTTTCAGTTTTGAAAAATTGCCATTTGGAGATATTTACAATTAAAATATGAAAATGTCGAGAATCGATTTTTTCGCCTGATGAGCTAGCGGCGAAATTTCTACAGAAATGGAAAGAGCATAGACCGCGGATAATTAGTAACACAAAAGAAATTGTTTGCAATTGTGGAATTTTATAGAAATACGCAACAATTTGCTGAAATTCTAAAAATTGACAAAACGTCATACGTGCACCAACCAAATTCCTGGTAGAGAACGACTGCACCAAACAGTTGGCAAGTTTTTTTGTTCGATGTGGCGCATTCCCACAGGTATAAAACTTCAGATGAACGGCGTCGTATCATGCCAATACCATATAGCGAACGCGGCGATATCACTGAGCTTTAGATCAGCTGTACAGACAACCGTATCGTGGTAATAGCTGCACTTGATTTGTGGTGCACGTTTTCAAGATACCTTCTCTGGATACAGCTAATTAGGCGAATAAAATTCACTACACTGTTCACCAAGATTTGGCAGACACAAAGTATAGGTTGAACTTTTTACACACACAGCTTGTTGTTAGTACCACCAGTACTAGCTCTACCATACGTGCTCTGTGACCATTCCTAACACAAGTTTTGGCCACACATGACAGCACTACTACTAATTGCAGGTAGTCTGATCAAAAGCTATACAGTTTCAGAGTGAATTCTATGCAGATGTGCGCAAAAATGTGTCAAAAACGGAGAACTTTGGTGAAATTTTGGCACTCCTGAGGGGTCGAGTTAATAAGCGCCCCCCCCCCTCGAATAAGCGCCCCCCCCCTCCAATAAGCGCCCCCCTTAGAGGTAGGTTGAAAAAATAAGCGCCCAGGGCGCTTATTGGAGGATTTACGGTAATCGCATTGAGAGAATACGCATCATGTTGCACGACGTTCTCCTACATGCTGAGTGTCCACACGGCGTCGACTAAACGTTTGCGAACTACATGCACGAACAACGCCAACACCAAGACAATTCTGGACCGTGAAAGCCAGACCAGCAACCAAAACACGTCACTGCAATTGATCACTTCGAGCATTGGGCAAAGGTGACGTCAGTGAACGAAGGTGGCAAGAACTTGAAGGCAGGAAGGAATCTCCAAAACGCTCTTCAATGCTATTGAGGAGGGACCAGCACGTATTCCCTGTCGGTGTGCCACGTCTGGGACACCTTGACCCGTTGGAAGTTGTTGCGCTCATGGCAAATCTGCTTCAGTACTCCGAGCAACTCTGGCAGACCCTCACTGTCCCTTGGGACTACTGTCAGGTCGACCAGTTTGGTGCAATGGTCTACCAGTGGCATCAATTGATGGTGGTTGATTGACGCCAGGCGAAGCTTCGTGACATGGCCTCCGAACGACTCGATCATTGCTTGCAGCTGAAACGAGCGCTTGGTGTAGCGTTTTACTATGGGTTATAATTATGACACAAGCTTGGTACCTACTTTGCCAAGTGCCTAGACAGGACTGTAAGCAAAGACGTTTCGAATTGAATACAGCATTGGTAGCTGTAAGTGATACGAGGTGGTATCTCCGGCTATAACAGAGCAATGACACAACAATCTTACCGCAGCAATAGCGGCGTCGTTGCCTTCGTCTGACCCTTCCGTGTTAATCTCCAAGGAAAATTCCACGTCCGATTCTGCCGAGAACCAATTAGAAAGTCTTGTCAGAATCTTCTGTGCTTTGGCAGTGCGCCGAGCATTAGGAATGGAATCGATCGTCTCTTGGACGCAGAGATGTTTCAGGCATGGATGGTTTCGAAGGGAGCGCAACTGATGCCGATTTGACATGAAGTGATCCAGGGAGCAAGTCACGTGAGTCAGATTGGGCAAGCTTTCGAGGGAAGCGTTGAGCAGCTGCAGATACTTGAACTCGAACCTGGAGTAGACATGAAGTCTTGTGTTAATTATGAAACTGGGATAGCCGAACACACCCTTCTTCTAGTGAAGCAAGTTCACTCGACGTTTGACTTGCATAGTCGTCGTTTGAAACACGCTTGCTTGGCAATTGATCCACATTGCAGATGTGTGGTTTTGCCAGAAAGACTACAAGTTACATACAGCCAACCTTTCAGTCGAAGAGAGAGAAGCAACGCATTTTAGAGCACGTCGCCGAGTCTTCCAGTCGATTTCGGAGAAGCCGATGCTCTTGAAGTGGGCCAGCGCCTTCACCACGTCGCCGATGCCAGGGAACCCTCTCAACTCGATGTGGCCGCACCTGCTGCTGAGGACCACCGACTTCAATGATCCATGGATAGCATCCAAGAAACGCGCCAGCTTCTCCGCTGGGTAGAAGTTGTGACGGAGCTCGACCGCGAATTCAGGAAGACGTTTCGAGGACGATAGACGTTCAGCGGCCTTTTCAACGTCTTCACTTCTTAGTCGTTCGTTGTCCCCGGGGGAGAACTTCAGATGAACCTCTCCCAGACCTGACAGAAAGTCCTCTCTCATCAGAAAGCGGAATCGGAACCAGTTGGAGCATTCGTGGAAGGTACGCCAGCGAATGCCCAGTGGAATGGACGCCGCGTCGAATTCTCCTCCGGCAGACTTCATTGCCGAGCACAGCGAGCGAATGCAGATGTCCTCCAGTCGACCAATCGCTCCCTTGGAGTCGTGTGAGAGCCCATAGTCGGCGTCGGCGAAGATCTCGAACTGAAGCGAAAGAAAGAGACTTTATTTCAGATTCATTTTTCAAGTTTAGTTAAGTTTAGTTAGTTAAATTTGGGTAGTTCAAGTTCGTTTTTCAAGATATTTCAAGTTCAAATGTGGCCGAGGTGAAACACGACGAAGCACTATAGGCTCATCATCAAACAATGTTTGCAAATACGTTCGAAACTTCGTGACTAACCTCTTTCTTCCTATCGCAGCGATTCGGACGGCCAGCCACACCGAACTTTCTGGCGGCCCTCTTTTCATATCGGACGCAGCAGAGAAGTCCCAGTCGTTGCTGCCTTCGGCGTAGCAGTGACTCCCCGTAGAAGTCGCCGTCGTCGCTATCCCAACCATCAGAACGGCCCCCGCAATTGTACAGAAGTTCCATGCTCTCCAGACAGTTTCGAAAGAGTGACATTGTTAGTGTCCATATGAAGGTTCCAAAACTGTTGCGCAACGAAGCCTCGTTGCGGAAGAAGGGGAAGCGAAACCTCTGTGTTCTCGTCTTGGCAAGAAGGCCGCGAGATTATGTACGGCTTGTCTAGGCGCCAGTTGTGCACGTACACAGGCGCGTTAGGCGAAGGGAAACCGGCTTTGGGCCGTGTGTAGAGGCAGACACTGCTGACACAGGCCGCTGCCGCATTATTCATTGTACAGAAGGGAGCAGCGGCGAAGGGGGGCAACACGTGATTCACAGACAGTGCTGCTGAGTCGTCGTCTCCCTTCGTGGAACTACACTTACACTATCACAAAAGGTCGCGAGGACCGTTTCGCGCGCACTTTGATGAAATTGTGCTGTCACGAGGAGTGACGAGTTTCTACTCGAGCTTGTATGGCAACGACTGGCGAGTTCAGGTTACGACTGCGCGAAGCAACAAGGCAAAGAAAGGGTAAACATCATAAGATGCACGCGGCGTGACGAGACGTTTCAACTTGAGAAGAATAGCCAGTTGGTATTTCGTTTACTATGGTAACTCCGAACATTACGCATCTTCGACGAACTAAGCGTAACGGTACGTGGTGGATATGACATGTTATAGGTGAGTTCGGTTCGCAGAACAACACATATAGCCATCGGCGCAATTGCCAAACAGAAACGAGCTTCACACGCAACTCTACCAAATTCAGTAAAGAAATCAAAGCAAGCTGTCTATAACTCCCAAGGCGAAACGTTTTGGTCGTGTTTCCTTTCAATTGATGCTCCATCGACTGACTATCTTCAAGTGAGCGTGCTCGTGTGCCTACTAGCAAATTATTGTGATTAGAGCGCTTCGGCGTAATCGTAACAGGTAATCACGTATGGTGCGTCTTCACTCTTCTGGTGGTTGCATCATTGCATGTAAACGTATGTATGTGCGTGCCATATACAACAAACCCACACGTATTCACCCCGCGGTCGCAAACAAGTATAGTCCCAGACACTGTTTCACCAAGGCTACAACATTACACGATTGGATTATTCATGCAATGCGACCTCCTGACTTCCTGCTGGTACGAAACTATGTATTGTACTTAGGTGTGTCGCAGCCTGAATTCGGAATGCTGCTAAAGCCAAAATACTAAAAGCAAATATACCAGCGGGCGAGCGAGCAACTGATACAAGAACTGAGAACTGTACAGCCCTAAGGGTGGGGGGGGGGGGGGGGGGGGGAGGGGACACCATTCCACGATAATTGCTTCCTAAAAATGCAAGCTCCTTCTGTGACCAAGACAATCTCCATGTTAGGAAACAGAATTGGTCACACATGGGGGGGGGGGGGGCACATTTCATGCAAACGAGTCTGGACGCCAACTGCGATGACGACTCGGGAAGAGGCCTTATAATGCCAAGCTCGCCTCCAGGGCAGGCCATTACATCCTACCGTGAAACGGTTCCATAAAATACACATCAAAGCCAAAGTAAGAAGGCATAGAGACGGAGACGACGCAGCCATGAAGATTGTCCCAATGACCGTAGTTCTGTTCAGCCTGCTGATGTTGGTCCCAGTAGAGAATCGGAACATTCGCAAACGAGCAGTGACCGGTTGGCAGGTGGGTGGGAAGAGAGTCGCCCTCTCACTCAAAAGGCTCTCTGATTTGGGGTCTAGCAATGGATTTGCGACGGAACAATCAACTAGCTCGCTCGCTCGCTCGCTCGCTCGCTCGCTCGCTCGCACGCTCGCACGCACGCACGCACGCACGCACGCACGCACGCACGCACGCACGCACGCACGCACGCACGCACGCACGCACGCACGCACGCACGCACGCACGCACGCACGCACGCACGCACGCACGCACGCACGCACGCACGCACGCACGCACGCACGCACGCACGCACGCACGCACGCACGCACGCACGCACGCACGCACGCACGCACGCACGCACGCACGCACGCACGCACGCACGCACGCACGCACGCGCACACACACAAAGTGCAGCTGTAGGTTGTTGCCCCGTACCGTGTAGACGATCTGCGTTGGCACAGAAGTCATTGTCTTATCCGGCGCCAGCTGCACTGCGCGTTCCATTGCAGCCCGTCCGGCGCGAGACGAAAGATCACTCGGGCGGACCCGGCATCACGAGTGTCACTCAGCTGAACCAAGCTCTAGAGGGGGCAGGCGAGGAGTGGGTGGAGGAGCGGAGCAGCGGTGTGAAATTGGCTGAAGGCGCAAGGAGCGATAGTCGGAAGCCGATGATTCTCTAAGACAAACGTACTGTGCCAGTCATGTGTGTAACCGGAGAAGTGGGGGGGGGGGGGGGGGGGGGAACCCCACCCCCCTAAGTCGGAGACCCCCCCCCCCCCCCAAGAAACCCCACTCCCCTCCCCTCCCCCTGAGAGACCTCACCCCTAGGAATTTCAACCAGGCACGTCGTCCGGGGGACGCAGCATACTCCACAAATTGAACTCCAACGCACGGTGGGTGACTCCTCTGCTGTTGTGGCCTCCTGACACTCCCAATTACAGAAGTAATGCCGAATACGTGATCTACTACCAGAATACCCCAGAAGCGACATACAACACCCGAATCTTCAAATGGACTCCGGGAACCAAAATGCTTTAGGTACATTGTCATGCAGAGTCGTCATAAGTATGTCAAAACTACATCTAAGCGTTAAACCGATGCCAAATTCGTAATTAGCGCACCCGAGAACCCCGACATCGAGTACAATATTGTCAAGGTCCCCGACACCCAAGATTCAAACCGACGCGGCAGGGATACTGTAGCTGTAGCTAAATTTTCAATAATACTTTTCCAGACCAGATTTAAGTGTAGAATCGTTTGAAACTATACTTTTATTCGTGAATGCACTCGCACGCTACAGACGGCGAGACGCGCATATCGCATTTTCGGCCACGGAGTCAAAAAAGTCGCAGTGAAAGAAAGTCTCGTGTTTCCAACGATATGCTCTGTTCACGTCTCATTCTATAGAGAATTGCCAACTTTTTTAGATCGTTCCCCCCCCCCCCATCCAAGGGTTCCAAACCCTCCCCCCCCCCCTGAGGGGCCCTATAGCCGCCGCCCCCTCCCCCCCCCCCCCCCCCCCCGAGGGTCCTATACCCACCCCCCCACCCCCCCCCCCCCCTTGGCCGGTTGGCGCTTACACGTACATATGCTGTGCCTACACAGGCCACAGCGGATTTTTCCATGATTTGAATCGTGTTTGAACTGGTGGAATGGAATCCAAATGTACCTGGTGACTTAGGCTCACGGGGCATCTTTTCGGCAAGCAATCCACAGGCGTTGTAGACGTTGTATCGTCCAGTGAACGGTACAAACCAGATAAGTACGTGCAACTCGGTCACAATCCTTGGTTGCCACGCCACTCCTTCCCGAAAAGCGCTCGTTGACTTCAAGAAAGCAGGGGGAGTAGAACGAATGGCGTTCAGCTTCTGCCGCAAGCTGCCGTTGCGAAAGCCACGTTGGGTGTCGTGGGTCGGGTTTGGAAGGCTTTGAAACCGTTGAGAATGCACGTGAACTGTCCTGTGTGCCAGTGTCCCCCCACCCCCCCCCCCCTCACACTTCACCCGTCTACCCCGACCTCCCCCCTCCGTGCCGGTTGACACTTACAGGTACCTACCTACATGTACAGGGTGTCCCAGCTATCTATCCGGGGTTTCAATCGTTAATAACTTCCGCATTTTGCGACGACATTCGACGAAATTTGCACACGACGTGCACACATTTAGGGAAATTTTGTGTGTTAAGTTTCAGCCTGTTCCGGCTAGTATTGGTCAAATGGCACAGGTTTGTTGAAGGTTGTTCAATTTTGTACGGAGCGCAAAAGAGGAACTGATAACAGCACCCTTCCAGACGCTGTGTCAAGTCCACCGTTTGGCATGACATGCTAAAGAGTGTTTCCGAGCAACAGTAAAAATTTCAGACCATTTGACGCAAAGAACAGCAAGTGGTGCCACTTCGCGCAATGTCCACGTCAGAAATGGGAGCCACTTCTATCTGCACGACGCTGAAGCTTCCGGCATGACGTTGCGCAGAGCGGCGCCACTTGCTGTTCGTTAGGTCAAATAATCCGAAACTTTTACGCTTTATCAGACGCACCATGCAGTATGTCATGCCCAATGTTGGGACTGATATATGAAGCCAAACTTGAGAATGGCGGCCGCAATGTTGGTACCCTCAACCAGCTCACTGCACAAATTGACCAATCTTCAACAAACCCTTGCCAGTTGGGCAATATTAGCCGGAACAGGCTGAAACTTAACACACAAAATTTCCCTAAATGTGTGCACATCGTGTGCAAATTTGGTGGAATATCGTTGCAAAATGCGGAAGTTATTAGCAATCGAAACCCCGGACAGATAGCTGGGACACCCTGTATGTCTCGAATAAGCATATACCGTAAAGCACCCAATAAGCGACCTGGTCGCTTATCATTTCAACCACTGCTCTAGGGGAGTCGCTTATTAGAGAAGAGGGGGGGGGGGGGGTGGGTCGCTTAGACTGTAAGTTGGTCAAATACTGGAAGGTTTTCGGTACATTGTACCCTTAGTTGTGATGCGATCGACACGGTGCAACTCCAAGCGATAATACGCTCCGCCAATGGTCGTAATACCGAAGAACTACTAGTTCGAGGTGTGATATCGTAGTCATAACAGTGCTAAAACATCCATACCTTCGGCGCACCAAATGCCAGTGTACCCATCGGCGCAACTGACTCTACGTTGTACAATCACTAGCAAGATCGCCTCGCCTACAACTAGGTGATTCCATGTTTATGGTGCGATGACGGTACTACCGGGAAAATTTTTGTACCGAACCTACATATGTACAACCGCAACAAAAATGAATTCAAAAGTATGTTGCAGCGAAACTGAGTTCCATGCTTTCCGCCGCAGGCGTCAACGTTTAACGTCGGACGAGCAAAATTTGCCACCCACAGTTCTGGAGGCGTGCGTGATTTTAATCCAACATCACTCATCGTGTAGCAATCACACAACAGTGGGACGGTTCGCAGAACGACGTTTTCAGTGTAGAACGCAGGTTATTCCCTGACTCAGCGATCACAGAGTTTTGACGACGCGCAATAGGTGATTCACCTACATCTTGGCCATTCCATCACGAAAATCATGCGGTTGTGGAAACCTTGCGCCTTGCAAATCGCGGACGCTTTCTGTCTACCCTACATACACAGTACCGTAAAAAATCTTCCAATGGGCGCTTATTTTTTCAACCTACTTCTAGGAGGGGCGCTTATTGGAGGGGGATGGCTTATTCGAGGGTGGGGCAGCAGCATACGTGTAAGCGCCAACCGGCCAGGGGGGGGGGGGGGGGGGGGGGGGGGGGTATAGGACCCCTCAGGGGGGGGGGGGGGGGGTCTGAGGCCCCTGGAGGGGGGGTCAAATGACCTAAAAATTTTGCTAAAAAACTACCAAAAAATAAGAAAATTTTGCAAAAATAGGCCAAAAAATGCCAAAAATCGCTTAATTTTGGTCAAAAATGTCCAAAATATAGCGCCGCAGGCGAAAATTTTGCTATTTTCAAGCGCCGCAAGCAAAGTTTTTGCCATTTTTAAGCGCCGCAGGCGAAAATTTTTGAAATTCTAGGGGGGGGGGGCTTTTGGGGAAGGCGGGAGGGGGGTACCTGGGGGGGGTATGGGGGGGGGGGTACACTTTCGGCTAGGGGGGGGGGGGGGGGGCTTACCCCCCCCCCCCATACCCCCCCCCCCCCCGGTTACACGTATGGGCAGCAGCGCTTATTAACTCCGCCCCTCAAGAGCGCCAAAATTCCCGTTGTTCTCATATTTTAGTGTACATTTGGATAGATTTTGGACTGAAACTGCTAAGCTTTTGATCACAATACCTACCATTAGTCGTTGTACTATCATTGCTAGTCATACTGTATCTTCTGTCAGTATCGTGCTCGCAGTACTGGGACTTGCTTATTGGAGGAGGTTGGAGGAGGGGGGGGGGGGGGGGCGCCTATTGGAGAATTTACGGTACCAGGTAAGTTGCTCAAGCAAAAAAACGTTCCACCCACAGTGAAAGTACAGCGTGCGAACGACTCCTAATTGTTTCACGTCCGAGGAATATGGTATAAGTATAGACATGTACATTGTGTTTCCTAGTTGGGACTGAAGCAGTCGTAGGTGCCCAGTCGTTAGGGCAGACTTCCCCGACGCCACGGGGTCCCGGGGTCGCACTCGTTGATGTCTGAAGTCATAAAGGGTATATTTTGCTATGTTGCTACTGAATTTTGTTGGGTCTTAACTTGCTGAGTTGCGTGCGGTCGAGTTTTCGACCATTAACCGCAGTTTTACCGCTACCAAGCGCATAATGATAATCTTGCGCACTCTTTCCGAAATGGAGCGCTACGGAGATCACCCGCCAAAAGTGCGTGATGTAGTCGTAACATTGGCTTTGATCTCTGCTGTATCCCTACCAGTGGTGGATCCAGGATTTTGGAATGGGGGGGGGGGGGGGCGGAATTTTTGAGGCCAGGGGGGGGGGGGACCAAGACGCTATAAAAATGCATAAAAACCTTTGGCCGCAGGCAAAAAATTGTTCCGGTTTTAGCGTTTTTTGCTACAAAATTGCCTGAACTAGCGCCGCAGGCAAAAATTTTGCCGATTTTGGCCTTTTTCAGGTTACAAATTGCTGTAAAAATAGCGCCGTAAGCGAAAATTTTTTGCCTGAACATGCTAACGCGCAAAATTTTTTCTTGGGAGGGGGGTATGGGGGGGGGGGTATTTGGCCGAATGGGGGGGGGCGGACGCACAACGCCCTCTCCTGGATCCGCTCCTCATCCCTACCCATCGGCGCATCCAGTGCCAGTGTAGCCATCGGCACAGGTGCAACTGTAGCCTCCATCCAACTTGGTGCAAGTACCCCCATTCAGCATGCCACAAATTTTCCATTGACCCACTCGTTGAAGTCTGAAGTCCGAATACGGGAGATTGGCTTTAACTCGGCACAGCAGTACTGGGCAAAGAAGCGGCTCAAACCATTTAGCGTTTCAGTTTCCATTACAATCAGTTCACTGAAACTGCGTCAAAACTGAGCGCGACGCCACAACTGAAACTGAAACTCGCAGTTTAGTTTCAGTAATGTAAGGTTGAATAGTTTGCAAAAATCTAAGCGAGTTTTTATCAAATATTGGCCAAATATTACGACTGCCGTGGACGCTTTGCTCATGTCATTATCGTGGGTGCCATTCGTCTAAAACACTAAATGAACTATCGAAAATTCAAAATTGATATTCAATCCGCAAGATATAGACACTCAAGCATAGAATTGAACAATTCATGGCGACATTCTAGACCTTCAATGACTGAAACTCAGTTCAGTAAACCAAAATGAGTTTCTATTGGTCACCCTGCGGCCTGCACTCACGCCGTTTCGCGAATTGCATTTCTGGCTACATGGATCGACTCTTGCAGCATAACGCCACGTATTGCAGGTACATGTACTACAGTGCGGCAACCGGAAAATAAGAAACAAATGGTGTTGGATCCCGTAAAGTAAATGTTTCAGCACAAAACTCAACTCTCAATGACCAGAGCCCATAATATTTTTTCTGGTTTTGGCGCCCAAACCCGACCGTCACACTGTCCCACCAGTACTGATGGATGAAAATAAGCATACGCAATATTAACTTTGCGTATACGCATAGATTTTTGGTTCCGAGTACACATACGCATACGCATACGCAAAATTTTCAACGTACGCATACCAGTACATACGCAAACTTTTTGCTATGCGTACTACGCAATACGCATACGCAAATGAGTTCGCTTGCGTATACGCATACGCATACGCAAATGGAATTTCCGATACTGGCCATCAGTACCCACCAATCCCGCAGCTTGTCCCAGCGAAAAGCGAAGATTGTTCAAAGATGCTCTTTGGCTGTGGGGCAATCGCATCGGTAGCCGCCGTTGAGGTTGACGATGTAGGCGCCTCCGTTCAGGCAGGGGCTCGTGGGTTACACTCGTCCACGTCTGCAGAAAGAAAGGCCTTTGGAAATGTGGTAACCGGCTGGAACGATCACCGTGGAGGATGGGGAAACCGTGTGCCAGTCATCTACTGGACTGAGGCTCGCGCTGGCACTTCGTAGCTGAATGCCGAACTTTAGCGACCGGAACGTCAGCTAACGCTTGTCGTCTGTGATACAACCGGCTAAGCAGACCTAGTGTCAGTTAGGTACTTTGTTGGCGATGCTCTTGCTTTGTGTCACGCGCAGAGCGTTTCAGCGGACGTATGCCGTCACGTATTGTTTGAGTGTGGTTAGGTGACTGGCCAGTTCGCTTCTTCGTTTTTCAAAGCGGGGGATTGGAGTTACTGAAGGTCAGTTAGCATAAATGGGGTGCAACACTACTGTACTCATTGACGGAGGACGGTGTTGAAACGATTGTTGGAGAGATAAGATGCCGATTACACTAAATCCGTGCTAAACGCATTGTTTGGCATCCTGGGAGTCACCGTATGCAAAGTTGTCAGTCGCAATCCACCAATGTGGCCTGATTCGGTCAGTCAGTTGCATAGATCAGGTGAGCTGGAAAAAGGAATAACTTCATTATTCAACGTTTGTCACACCAGACGAGAGCCGCCAGTTCGGGAAGATGTAACTGAACCAGTACGTGCAT
>JASAMZ010007852.1:0-12118 GCA_030248115.1 Linhomoeus sp. GSCO2_2 | reverse complement strand
CTGCCTTTGCACAGACTGGCGTTGCAAGAGCTACCGTAGCCCCTTCATGGAAATCAGGCATTATGTCCGTCCCAGACCAAAAGTATTTGAATTCACCATTTATTAACGTGTGTTGCAGCTGGCCGATGCGCCGGTAATTTAAACAACGACGCAGTGCACAGGCAAAAGCAACGCTGGTATGTTTGTACTAGAATACGCGGCCGAGTAGCCCTTGTCCGTCTCTCAGTCAATGAAAAATGAACGACAACGACCATCATGGCCATTTGGACGCCATTTCTAAGTGCAACAGGCAAAAAATCCACCATTTCTAAACGCCGCAGGCGAAAACAGACCATTTCTGAGTGCCGCAGGCGAAATTTTTGCCATTTCTAAGTGCCGCAGGCCAAAAATTGACATTTGTGGGCCTCTTTACGTCCAATTTTCAAGGACCCGCCCAGTACTACAGTTGGGGCTCTAGGGGAGGGGGCATAGGTGCAGGCCACCCGGAGGCCAGGGGGAGGGGGGTTGGAAAGGAAAATTTTCGGAAAAGGGAGGGGGGGTCCCGGTACCCTGGAAAATCAATTCAGAATGGCCAAAAAATGCGCCCAAAACGCCTTATTTTTGGTCAAATTCATGCTAATTTGTGCATAAATGGACAAAATATAGTGCCGCAGGCAGAAATTTGGACAAAATAGGACCAAAAACTACCAAAAAATACAAGAAATTTATGACATTCCCAGATTTTTTCCGAATTTCAGATGCCAAAGGGGGATAAGTGATGGGGACTTTGAGAAAGTGTGATTTCTACTGTATATCGGTTTTTACACTCAACAAAAAAGTGTGGAGTATATAGCGATTGTGCACGAAATGCTGTAATTTTAACCGGATGGCGTTCGCGCGTGCAGCGTCCTATTTGCAAACGGTCTTTTGCGTTGGGTAAGCCTAGTGGGGTGGGCAGGGTGGACACCAAACGGGGTCACGCTCCGGGACCCGTTTGGCGGGAAATTCAAAAATTTATTTTTCAAAGTACTGAAAGTTGGGTTAGGCAAGGTAGAAGTCAAAAAAGTTAGCATGTACTGGCATATACTATTCTTTGATATGTTGTAGTACTTGATAGTGCCGAGGGTGGAAGAAAATAATTAGATCGCTGTGGGACCCATTTTGGCGCGAAATTTAAAAAATTCGCGATTTTTGGCCCCGGGTCGATTTTTCCGCGCTGCAGTGCGAGCTAGGTAGCAGCTAGAGCGGCGGGAGCTTCCACTATCCTTGCTCCTTCCCATATGTCCTCTATCAAATGGAGCTAGTCCAAGCGGAGAAAATCAGACGAAACACAAAAAAGTTGTTTTCTTGCAACTTTTTTGACTCCGCGGTCAAAAATTGCGCTTTTCGCGTTTCAGCGTCTGTAGCGCTCGAATGCGTCGCCGAATCGGTTCAAAAGTGGTTTCAAACGATTCTACTAACATTGAAATCTGGTCCAGAAAAGTGTTTTTGGCAAATTTGCAGAGCTTCCGTCCCCCTGACGCGTCCATTTGAATATTGAGTGTCGGGTCGACTTTAGCAACATTATACTCGATTTCGGGGTTTTCGGGGGCGCTGATTACGAATTTGGCATTCGTTTTGATGATGTTTAAGCGTACCTATGACGAATTCGCATGCTACCGCACCCCAAGTGCAGATTTTTTTGGTTATTCGAGTCCATAGGAAGTTAGGGGTGTTGTATGTCGATTCTGGGGTACTAACGGGATGTACATCACGAATTAGGCATTAGTTTTGCGTTGGCAGTGCCAGGAGGCCACAACGGCAAAAGGGTCACTGTGAGTAGGGTTCCAAAATTTGTGGAGTATACTGCGCCCCCCGGACGACTTGCCTGGTTCGCGTTTAGCATATGAGCGTATCTAAGTCTATACTTCTAATGTTGATGACGCCTGCTTCTTGATCTGCGCTTCTGTGTTGAGGAGAGCAACAAGCCCTGTTGTCAACGGGATTCGCTCTACATGTTTCCCTGTTCCTTCGTCGCACGTGTGCTATTGACGTCTTCTGCATCTGTGGTGTTGATAAAACCAACAAAAGCCCTGTTAGCAACGCGGCGAATGGCGTAAGTGTCGAATCCGAATAGTTTTAGTTTTGGACGGATATATTGCCTGATTTCCATGAAGGGCTACGGTAGTTCTGTAACGCCGGTCTGCGCGAAGGCAGCCGTCCATCCAAATGCCGGCGTATGTTGCGCAAGATGGAAACGGCGGTCGTAACCGCTTTTACGCAACACGCACCCGTTTACACGCCAATAGTCCAATGTATTCGTGACCCAAGCCAGTTGTACTTTGAAGAGAGAGAGGGGAAGGGACGGATTGCGAAAACAGGCACGACGATTTCGCGGGCCACTTGAAAAGACGATGCTCCCTGTTTCGCCGTCGGCCGGCAATTGCCTCACCCACGCTCGCTCGAATCCTCAGCGACGACGCAGACGACAGGAACACATTCTCTGTAAACACACATCGACAGACACCAAGACACATGACGCAGTTAGCTTGAGCTGCAAACGTTGGGTGGCGTGAATTGGTGGTCAGTGTGGTCTATTTGGCCTGCCCATTCACCCTAAAGGGCTCTTCGATTGGCCCGAGAATTCCACCACTGCTGGCCCAGGAGAACCTCGCTTGTCCACATGTTGACACTGAATCTCCGGTTGAAAGGCGTTGTTCTACACGGCGCACGCTTTCATTGTGACGCCGTCTGACATCCAGTATCTGAATTCTCTAGTTACAACTATTGCAGTCATACACAGAGACGTCTTCTGAAACCTGAAGAGCATCAGCGCCTCGTGTGGAGAAACGCATGGAATCAAGTCGGACAGTAGCCCCCTCTAAGTGATAGCACGCATACGTTGCGTGCTCCTGATATGCAGCTTCTGATATGTGGAAAAACCGGTGTTACCGTACCTTTGCGGTTTGTCGGAAATGTGCCCAGTTTTGCCTCAGTTTTTCAAAAACTGGTGCTAAGCTGTCCTACTTTCTGTCGCTTTTCATCTCTGTTCTGTTTCACAACTACTTTTCCACAACTACCAAGAACTGGAAAAAATACAGTCCAGAAACTGAAGATAATGCTAAATGACTATAGGAACAGCAACTGGACAAAATACAGTCCAGTAACAGAAGTCGAACGATGGGTTCAACGACTAACACAATTCATCTCTATTTCTCTGAAACTGGATGCAACCGTAACATTTTCCGGCGTGGTAATCAAAACAGAAGTATCACGGTCCAGTAACTGAAGTCTACCACCAGGACCACAACTACCAAGAACTGGACAAAATACGGTCCAGAAACTGAAGTCATTGTTAAATGACTATAGGAACCACAACTGGACAAAATACGGTCCAGTAACAGAAGTCAAATGATGGGTACAACGACTAACACAATTCATCTCTATTACTCTGAAACTGGATGCAACCGTAACATTTTCCGGCACGGTAATCAAAACAGAAGTATCACGGTCCAGTGACTGATGTCTACCACCAGGACCACAACTACCAAGACCTGGACGAAATACGGTCAAGAAACTGAAGTCATTGTTAAATGACTATAGGAACCACAACTGGACAAAATACGGTCCAGTAACAGAAGTCAAACGATGGGTACAACGACTAACACAATTCATCTCTATTACTCTGAAACTGGATGCAACCATAACATTTCCCGGCGCGGTAATCAAAACAGAAGTATCACGGTCCAGTAACTGATGTCTACCACCAGGACCACAACTACCAAGAACTGGACAAAATACAGTCCAGAAACTGAAGTCATTGTTAAATGACTATAGGAACCACAACTGGACGAAAAATACGGTCCAGTAACAGAAGTCAAACGATGGGTACAACGACTAACACAATTCATCTCTATTACTCTGAAACTGGATGCAACCGTAATTCCGGTGCGGTAATCAAAACAGAAGTATCACGGTCCCATGACTGATGTCTCCACCAGGACCACAACTACCAAGAACTGGACAAAATACGGTCCAGAAACTGAAGTCATTGTTAAATGACTATCGGACCGCGACTGGACAAAATACGGTCCAGTAACAGAAGTCAAACGATGGGTACAACGACTAACACAATTCATCTCTATTACTCTGAAACTGGATGCAACCGTAACATTTTCCGGCGCGGTAATCAAAACAGAAGTATCATGGTCCAGTAACTGAAGTCTACCACCAGGACCACAACTACCAAGAACTGGACAAAATACAGTCCAGAAACTGAAGTCATTGTTAAATGACTATAGGAACCACAACTGGACAAAATACGGTCCAGTAACAGAAGTCAAACGATGGGTACAACGACTAACACAATTCATCTCTATTACTCTGAAACTGGATGCAACCGTAACATTTTCCAGCGCGGTAATCAAAACAGAAGTATAGCGAAAACGCCCAAACCGGCAGAAACCGCAAAGAAACACGACAAAAAAAGTGAGCGGTATTATCGGTAAGCGCGCATATCACCAAGTGCATATCACCACTCCAACTATCACCAATAGGGGTATACGCGCGTGCTCCTGATATGCAGCTTCTGATATGTGGAAAAACCGGTGTTACCGTACCTTTGCGGTTTGTCGGAAAGGTGCCCGCCATTTGCCTCAGTTTTTCAAAAACCGGTGCTAAGCTGTCCTACTTTCTGTCGCTTTCCTCTCTGTTCTGTTTCACAACTACTTTCCACAACTACCAAGAACTGGACAAAATACGGTCCAGAAACTGAAGTCATTGTTAAATGACTATAGGAACCACAACTGGACAATTACAGTCCAGTAACAGAAGTCAAACGATGGGTACAACGACTAACACAATTCATCTCTATTACTCTGAAACTGGATGCAACCGTAACATTTTCCGGCGTGGTAATCAGAACAGAAGTATCACGGTCCAGTAACTGAAGTCTACCACCAGGACCACAACTACCAAGAACTGGACAAAATACGGTCCAGAAACTGAAGTCATTGTTAAATGACTATAGGAACCACAACTGGACAAAATACGGTCCAGAAACAGAAGACAAATGATGGTTACAAAGACTAACACAATTCATCTCTATTACTCTGAAACTTGATGCAACCGTAACATTTCCCGGAGCGGTAATCAAAACAGAAGTATCACAGTCCAGTAACTGATGTCTGCCACCAGGACCACAACTACCAAGAACTGGACAAAATCCAGTCCAGAAACTGAAGTCATTGTTAAATGACTATAGGAACCACGACATGGACAAAATACGGTCCAGTAACAGAAGTCAAACGATGGGTACAACGACTAACACAATTCATCTCTATTACTCTGAAACTGGATGCAACCGTAACATTTCCCGGCGCGGTAATCAAAACAGAAGTATCACGGTCCAGTAACTGATGTCTACACCAGGACCACAACTACCAAGAGACTGGACAAAAAGCAGTCCAGAAACTGAAGTCATTTTAAAATGACTATAGTAACCAAAAGTGGACAAAATACGGTCCAGTAACAGAAGTCAAACGATGGGTACAACGACTAACACAATTCATCTCTATTACTCTGAAACTGGATGCAACCGTAATTCCGGCGCGGTAATCAAAACAGAAGTATCACGGTCCAGTGACTGATGTCTACCACCAGGACCACAACTACCAAGAACTGGACAAAATACGGTCCAGAAACTGAAGTCATTGTTAAATGAGTATAGGAACCACACATGGACAAAATACGGTCCAGTAACAGAAGTAGAACGATCGGTACAACGACTAACACAATTCATCTCTATTACTCTGAAACTGGATGCAACCGTAACATTTTCCGGCGCGGTAATCAAAACAGAAGTATCACGGTCCAGTAACTGACAGAACAGAACAGTATCACGGTCCAGTAACAGAAGACAGTGCAAAGGTACGGTAACACCGGTTTTTCCACATATCAGAAGCTGCATATCAGGAGCACGCGCGTATACCCCTATTGGTGATAGTTGGAGTGGTGATATGCACTTGGTGATATGCGCGCTTACCGATAATACCGCTCACTTTTTTTGTCATGTTTCTTTGCGGTTTCTGCCGGTTTGGGCGTTTTCGCTATACTTCTGTTTTGATTACCGCGCCGGAAAATGTTACGGTTGCATCCAGTTTCGAGTAATAGAGATGAATTGTGTTAGTCGTTGTACCCATCGTTTAACTTCTGTTACTGGACCGTATCTGTTGGGTCCAGTCATTAAAATACCTGGTTTCTGGACAATTTTGTTATGTTCTTGGTAGTTGTGGTCCTGGTGGTAGACATCAGTTACTGGACCGTGAGAAAAAATACTTCTGTTTTGATTACCGCGCCGGAAAATGTTACGGTTGCATCCAGTTTCAGAGTAATAGAGATGAATTGTGTTAGTCGTTGTACCCATCGTTTGACTTCTGTTACTGGACCGTATTTTGTCCAGTTGTGGTCCCTATAGTCATTTAACAATGACTTCAGTTTCTGGACCGTATTTTGTCCAGTTCTTGGTAGTTGTGGTCCTGGTGGTAGACATCAGTCACTGGACCGTGATACTTCTGTTTTGATTACCGCACCGGAATTACGGTTGCATCCAGTTTCAGAGTAATAGAGATGAATTGTGTTAGTCGTTGTACCCATCGTTTGACTTCTGTTACTGGACCGTATTTTGTCCAGTTGTGGTTCCTATAGTCATTTAACAATGACTTCAGTTTCTGGACTGTATTTTGTCCAGTTCTTGGTAGTTGTGGTCCTGGTGGTAGACATCAGTTACTGGACCGTGATACTTCTGTTTTGATTACCGCGCCGGGAAATGTTACGGTTGCATCCAGTTTCAGAGTAATAGAGATGAATTGTGTTAGTCGTTGTACCCATCGTTTGACTTCTGTTACTGGACCGTATTTTGTCCAGTTGTGGTTCCTATAGTCATTTAACAATGACTTCAGTTTCTGGACTGTATTTTGTCCAGTTCTTGGTAGTTGTGGTCCTGGTGGTAGACATCAGTTACTGGACCGTGATACTTCTGTTTTGATTACCGCGCCGGAAAATGTTACGGTTGCATCCAGTTTCAGAGTAATAGAGATGAATTGTGTTAGTCATTGTACCCATCATTTGACTTCTGTTACTGGACCGTATTTTGTCCAGTTGTGGTTCCTATAGTCATTTAACAATGACTTCAGTTTCTGGACCGTATTTTGTCCAGTTCTTGGTAGTTGTGGTCCTGGTGGTAGACTTCAGTTACTGGACCGTGATACTTCTGTTTTGATTACCACGCCGGAAAATGTTACGGTTGCATCCAGTTTCAGAGTAATAGAGATGAATTGTGTTAGTCGTTGTACCCATCGTTTGACTTCTGTTACTGGACTGTATTTTGTCCAGTTGTGGTTCCTATAGTCATTTAACAATGACTTCAGTTTCTGGACCGTATTTTGTCCAGTTCTTGGTAGTTGTGGAAAAGTAGTTGTGAAACAGAACAGAGAGGAAAAGCGACAGAAAGTAGGACAGCTTAGCACCGGTTTTTGAAAAACTGAGGCAAAACTGGGCACCTTTCCGACAAACCGCAAAGGTACGGTAACACCGGTTTTTCCACATATCAGAAGCTGCATATCAGGAGCACGCAACGTATGTGTGCTATCACTTAGAGGGGGGACCCCCCTATTGGTGATAGTTGGAGTGGTGATATGCACTTGGTGATATGCGCGCTTACCGATAATACCGCTCACTTTTTTTGTCATGTTTCTTTGCGGTTTCTGCCGGTTTGGGCGTTTTCGCTATACTTCTGTTTTGATTACCGCGCCGGAAAATGTTACGGTTGCATCCAGTTTCAGAGTAATAGAGATGAATTGTGTTAGTCGTTGTACCCATCGTTTGACTTCTGTTACTGGACCGTATTTTGTCCTGTTGTGGTTCCTATAGTCATTTAACAATGACTTCAGTTTCTGGACCATATTTTGTCCAGTTCTTGGTAGTTGTGGTCCTGGTGGTAGACATCAGTTACTGGACCGTGATACTTCTGTTTTGATTACCGCGCCGGAAAATGTTACGGTTGCATCCAGTTTCAGAGTAATAGAGATGAATTGTGTTAGTCGTTGTACCCATCGTTTGACTTCTGTTACTGGACCGTATTTTGTCCAGTTGTGGTTCCTATAGTCATTTAACAATGACTTCAGTTTCTGGACCGTATTTTGTCCAGTTCTTGGTAGTTGTGGTCCTGGTGGTAGACATCAGTCACTGGACCGTGATACTTCTGTTTTGATTACCGCGCCGGAATTACGGTTGCATCCAGTTTCAGAGTAATAGAGATGAATTGTGTTAGTCGTTGTACCCATCGTTTGACTTCTGTTACTGGACCGTATTTTGTCCAGTTGTGGTTCCTATAGTCATTTAACAATGACTTCAGTTTCTGGACTGTATTTTGTCCAGTTCTTGGTAGTTGTGGTCCTGGTGGTAGACATCAGTTACTGGACCGTGATACTTCTGTTTTGATTACCGCGCCGGGAAATGTTACGGTTGCATCCAGTTTCAGAGTAATAGAGATGAATTGTGTTAGTCGTTGTACCCATCGTTTGACTTCTGTTACTGGACCGTATTTTGTCCAGTTGTGGTTCCTATAGTCATTTAACAATGACTTCAGTTTCTGGACTGTATTTTGTCCAGTTCTTGGTAGTTGTGGTCCTGGTGGTAGACATCAGTTACTGGACCGTGATACTTCTGTTTTGATTACCGCGCCGGAAAATGTTACGGTTGCATCCAGTTTCAGAGTAATAGAGATGAATTGTGTTAGTCATTGTACCCATCATTTGACTTCTGTTACTGGACCGTATTTTGTCCAGTTGTGGTTCCTATAGTCATTTAACAATGACTTCAGTTTCTGGACCGTATTTTGTCCAGTTCTTGGTAGTTGTGGTCCTGGTGGTAGACTTCAGTTACTGGACCGTGATACTTCTGTTTTGATTACCACGCCGGAAAATGTTACGGTTGCATCCAGTTTCAGAGTAATAGAGATGAATTGTGTTAGTCGTTGTACCCATCGTTTGACTTCTGTTACTGGACTGTATTTTGTCCAGTTGTGGTTCCTATAGTCATTTAACAATGACTTCAGTTTCTGGACCGTATTTTGTCCAGTTCTTGGTAGTTGTGGAAAAGTAGTTGTGAAACAGAACAGAGAGGAAAAGCGACAGAAAGTAGGACAGCTTAGCACCGGTTTTTGAAAAACTGAGGCAAAACTGGGCACCTTTCCGACAAACCGCAAAGGTACGGTAACACCGGTTTTTCCACATATCAGAAGCTGCATATCAGGAGCACGCAACGTATGCGTGCTATCACTTAGAGGGGGCTACTGTCCGACTTGATTCCATGCGTTTCTCCACACGAGGCGCTGATGCTCTTCAGGTTTCAGAAGACGTCTCTGTGTATGACTGCAATAGTTGTAACTAGAGAATTCAGATACTGGATGTCAGACGGCGTCACAATGAAAGCGTGCGCCGTGGAGAACAACGCCTTTCAAACGGAGATTCAGTGTCAACATGTGGACAAGCGAGGTTCTCCTGGGCCAGCAGTGGTGGAATTCTTCGGGCCAATCGAAGAGCCCTTTAGGGTGAATGGGCAGGCCAAATAGACCACACTGACCACCAATTCACGCCACCCAACGTTTGCAGCTCAAGCTAACTGCGTCATGTGTCTTGGTGTCTGTCGATGTGTGTTTACAGAGAATGTGTTCCTGTCGTCTGCGTCGTCGCTGAGGATTCGAGCGAGCGTGGGTGAGGCAATTGCCGGCCGACGGCGAAACAGGGAGCATCGTCTTTTCAAGTGGCCCGCGAAATCGTCGTGCCTGTTTTCGGCAATCCGTCCCTTCCCCCCTCTCTCTCTTCAAAGTACAACTGGCTTGGGTCACGAATACATTGGACTATTGGCGTGTAAACGGGTGCGTGTTGCGTAAAAGCGGTTACGACCGCCGTTTCCATCTTGCGCAACATACGCCGGCATTTGGATGGACGGCTGCCTTCGCGCAGACCGGCGTTACAAGAACTACCGTAGCCCTTCATGGAAATCAGGCAATATATCCGTCCAAAACTAAAACTATTCGGATTCGACACTTACGCCATTCGCCGCGTTGCTAACAGGGCTTTTGTTGCTTTTATCAACACCACAGATGCAGAAGACGTCACAGCACACGTACGACGAAAGAACAGGGAAATATGTAGAGCGAATCGTGCTGCCAACAGGGCTTGTTGCTTTCCTCAACACAGAAGCGCAGATCAAGAAGCAAGTATCATCAACATTAGAAGTCTAGACTTAGATACGCTCATATGCTAAACGCGAACCAGGCAAGTCGTCCGGGGGGCGCAGTATACTCCACAAATTTGGACTCCTACTCACAGTGACCCCTCTGCTGTTGTGGCCTCCTGGCACTGCCAACGCAAAACTAATGCCGAATTCGTGATGTACATCCCAAAGTACCCCAGAATCGACATACAACACCCCTAACTTCCTATGGACTCGCAGAACCAAAATTCTGCACTTGGGGTGCGGTAGCATGCGAATTCGTCATAGGTACGCTTAAACATCATCAAAACGAATGCCAAATTCGTAATCAGCGCCCCCGAAAACCCCGAAATCGAGTATAATGTCGCGAAAGTCGACCCGACACTCAATATTCAAATGGACGCGTCAGGGGTACTGTAGCTCTGCAAATTTGCCAAAAACACTTTTCTGGACCAGATTTCAACGTAGAATCGTTTGAAACCACTTTTGAACCGATTCGGCGACGCATTCGAGCGCTACAGACGCTGAAACGCGAAAAGCGCAATTTTTGACCGCGGAGTCAAAAAAGTTGCAAGAAAACAACTTTTTTGTGTTTCGTCTGATTTTCTCCGCTTATGGCTCATTCGATAGAGGACATATGGGAAGGAGCAACAAGAGTGGTCTCGCCGCTCTAGCTGCTACCTAGCTCGCACTGCAGCGCGGAAAAATCGACCCGGGGCCAAAAATCGCGAATTTTTTAAATTTGGCGCCAAAATGGGTCCCACAGCGATCTAATTATTTTCTTCCACCCTCGGCACTATCAAGTACTACAACATATCAAAAGATAGTATATGCCAGTATATGCAACTTTTTCGAGTTCTACCTTGCCTAACCCAACTTTCAGTACTTTGAAAAAATAAATTTTTGAATTTCCCGCCAACGGGGTCCCGGAGCGTGACCCCGTTTGGTGTCCACCCTGCCCACCCACTAGGCTTACCCAACGCAAAAGACCGTTTGCAAATCGGACGCTGCACGCGCGAACGCCATCCGGTTAAAATTACAGCATTTCGTGCACAATCGCTATATACTCCACACTTTTTTGTTGAGTGTAAAAACCGATATACAGTAGAATCACACTTTCTCAAAGTTGCCATCACTATCCCCCCCTTGGCATCTGAAATTCGGAAAAAATCTGGGAATGTCATAAATTTCTTGTATTTTTGGTAGTTTTTGGTCCTATTTTGTCCAAATTTCTGCCTGCGGCACTATATTTTGTCCATTTATGCACAAATTAGCGTGTTTTTGACCAAAATAAGGCGTTTTAGGCACATTTTTGGCCATTCTAAATTGATTTTCCAGGTACCGGGACCCCCCCTCCCTTTTCGAAAATTTTCCTTAAGAAGACCCCTCCCCCCTGGCCTCCGGGTGGCCTGCACCTATGCCCCCTCCCCTAGAGCCCAGACTGTAGTACTGGGCGGGTCCTTGAAAATTGGACGTAAAGAGGCCCACAAATGTGAAATTTTGGCCTGCGGCACTTAGAAATGGCAAAAATTTCGCCTGCGGCACTCAGAAATGGTATATTTTCGCCTGCGGCGCTTAGAAATGGTGGATTTTTTGCCTGTTGCACTTAGAAATGGCGTCCAAATGGCCATGATGGTCGTTGTCGTTCATTTTCATTGACTTGAGACGGACAAGGGCTACTCGGCCGCGTATTCTAGTACAAACATACCAGCGTTGCTTTTGCCTGTGCACTCGTCGTTGTTTAAATTACGGCGCATCGGCCAGCTGCAACACACGTTGGTGCTTGGTGAATTCAAATACTTTTGGTCTGGGACGGACATAATGCCTGATTTCCATGAAGGGGCTACGGTAGCTCTTGTAACGCCGGTCTGCGCAAAGGCAG
>JASAMZ010007851.1:0-50128 GCA_030248115.1 Linhomoeus sp. GSCO2_2 | reverse complement strand
AGGAAACAGTGTCCCAATCGACCTGCCAAACGCAGCATTTTGAAATTTAAAATACGACGGCGACGACGACGACGACGACGACGCCGACGCCGACGACGACGACGACGACGACGACGACGACGACGACGACGACGACGACGACGACGACGCCGACGACGACGACGACGGCGACGGCGACGACGACGACGACGACGACGACGACGACGACGACGACGACGACGACGGCGACGACGACGACGACGACGACGACGACGACGGCGACGGCGACGACGACGACGACGACGACGACGACGACGACGACGACGACGACGACGACGACGACGACGACGACGACGACGACGACGACGACGACGGCGACGGCGACGACGACGACGACGACGACGACGACGACGAGCATCAGTGAATATCTTTCTCACTCGCAGTCCGTGACTTCTGAGTACTTCAGCAGTATCGTCACAACCAGCCAAGAAAAGCATCTCGTCTCTGTACCAGCCGTTTTCCTTCAGAGAGACCGGGATTTCTGCGAGAGTATATTTGGGAGAGTGGGTGACTCCTTCGCGGGTGTATTTGTAGAGACCCATAATCATAGGCGGTATGGACGACATCATGCTGTATACAAGACTCGCTCAAGGGGAATTAAAACGACAACTTCGAAAGTGTCACAACACAGACACGCACAGCTCCAGTCCAGGGCAGTATGAACATAATCAGGTGCGCCTGACCGGACGTGTAGCATAGACAGCTTGCCTCGCCTTCGCTCGTGTAGGTTAGTAACATGCGTTATTCCGGCGCATCACAATGCGCGCTTACTACAAATGGTAGAGCTGACGCGGACAGCCACCACCGTTGTCCTCCAATAAACGCAGGCAACTATTCTCGGCCACTGGTTTAGTACCTGGTCTACCACCATCTAGACGGCGTGCCGATACCGTTATACGACCGTACTAATCGATTCTTCAAGTTGGTCTGGACTGTGTAGTGATGGCGAAAGAGCGAAGTGCAGCAGAAACAGCAATCACAGACAGAATGCGCTGAGATATATTAACCGTTTCACGGTATCAGTGACAAAGCCATTGCTCATCAGCACTGCGAATCTCTACCCTGTACAAACAACGTCCACCTTAATGCGGTGCAATCGATCAAGAAGAGTGCAGCTCAATTTGCGTAGAGATTTTTGGCATGAGAGCATTTTCAAGTGCAGCTGTCACATCCATCAACTTGTAATCACAAGTCGACGACTCCAAAATCACGGCACACAATCAGAACCGTTTGCGACATCATGGCATGAAATTTCATGCTACTACCAATTGTCAGGTCTTCACCCAAGCTCTGAAGCCGTCGGCGCTAATGAATCGGGCTTTAGAATGCAGGGTGCAAGAGCCGTCTGAGCTGAACAGCAAAGAGGACAATGCAGGCTGCAGCTGCACACTGGTTGAAGTCAGAACAGTTCGAATGGCACTCAGACGAAGCAACAGACAATGTAAATACGTGCGAGATTAACGCGCACAACTTCAGAAAATGCGTATTGTTCTCGAAATCAATTATTGCAGACAAAGTCCGAAATTTTGCGCGTCAAGAATACAAAGAGGTTTCCGGAATGACATTTTGCTCACTGTAGTCTTTCTAACCAACCCCGAAGCGAAGGCGACGCAGCAGCGAAGCCTACTGCAGAGCACGCCGCAGTGCAGCTCCGTGTGGTTACTGGTCGCCGATGGCTGAAGTATGGCGCTGGCGGAATGCAACTTGGCCGCCTCTCTCCCAAGAACAAACTTGGACTTCTTTTCTGAAGAACAGTTTACTGAGCGTGCTTTCGAGGCTCTAGCAGAAGCAATAGCATTCGCCGACCTTCAGAGTACTGGCACAGGCTCCTCAGAACGACAATGTCACAAGGCGTATTCTCAAGTTGGCCGCTCGAGCGTTTCCAGAGGACGCAGCTGCCTTGACCGGAGACGAATTTGTGGCTCACGCTCGATAAATCGACGTGACAACCGTCGGGACGCTCCACATCTGCCATGTAGTGGAACTCTGTGGACTGGAGGTCGTCAAGCGGCTGCTTCAAGCCTGCAATCGATGAGAATGAACCACTGTAATATCAGACGTTTCCATTTAGCATTCCAACCGGACCAGACCAACCAATCCAAGCTTCCTCTGTCATGTAAAACTTTGACTGGACGGCGCTCCACGTGCCAGAGTCCAGCTGTGTCAGAGGTTCCCCCATCCAGCCATGACTGCTGGCGTGGCTCTGGCACGCAGCGACCGCTTCACTCCAGATTCTTCCACTTGAAGACTGGAGAACGACGCACTTGTCGTGACTTGGCAGCCAAAGCTTGGAGAGTCCACTTTCAGACGCAGATTGACACCACGACTTCAGGCCACCACTATGCTGACCTGAACATACGATGAAGCTCATGCGTCAACTCGCAGCGCTGATTGCTACACCTAAGTATGTGTTGAACCTGAAGCGATCTTCTCCCGGTAAACTGCAGGATATGTGGGATCCCGGTTGTCACCTTCTGAGCAGGGTCTGACCGCATCTGCAATGCATTGCATGAGACCCTCTGCAGGATCAGTATCACGGGTTTTACTTCACAAAGGAATGCACTGTGAATTCCTTCAAATTAGTGAGATTATGTAATTGTGCGTTGAAGCAGATCAGATCAGATGACTTGCACGTGACGAGAAAATTCAACAGAACAAACACAACCTGGCGCGGGGAAGTCGGCCAGCCGTTTGGCGCTCAGGGAGCAGCTTCCCGTCCGAAAAGTATACGAGGCGCATGCGGACGAGTTATCGCACAGCTCGTGGCATCCTTCGACTGTGGCGGTAGCTACAGTTTCATCAACGTGATCAGGCGGTACACATCCACTGACAGGATCCGACCACCGTGGATCTGAATGCCAGTTCTCACTGCAAACGATAGACACTGTCAGAAACAATACCCCTTCCCACCAGGCATCCCATCCACCCGCTCCAGGTAGATCTCAGAAGGGTCGTCGCAGGTGCGATCCAGTTCAACGGTGGAAGTGTTTTCGCGCGTCAGTGTGCACTTCGCACTGTCGAGGTAATACTCGAATGCTCGGCAGTTGAAGCTTTCTTCGAAGACGCACGCTCGACGACACTCCTCCAGTGAGGGAGAGTTGAACTCTCGGTCGTTGTAGCCCGAGAGACATCCAGTGACTGGTCGGGACCAGCTTCCTGGAGAAAGAAGGGCCATAAAACATGTGCGGTGTATGGAGAAGGATACTAACGAAGGAGAGAAGCAAGAAAGGGAGGGAGGGAGGAAGAAAGAATGGAGGAAGGCAGAGAGAGAGAGAGCAGTTGTACCAGTTTCAGTTGTCATCTCAGCGCAGCTGGGCCCTGTGAATCCCTGCAGACATTCGCAAACGGCTGGATTCTGGACACTGACTCGGCCGTGGTTCTCGCACTGGCCGCTAGGGTCGGCTGAATGTGAAACAGTCATAAACGGAAAGATCTAAGACGTTTCTACTACCCACCCACCCAGTCGTTCCCTGTAGACGAAATATAGCCCATCAGCCTCACAGGGGCCAGGCTCTATCAGTGCGGCACCAAAGGTCAGTCGGCTGTGTCTGCTCATCAAGCAGCCTCTTGGTCCGTATGCGAATGTCAGACAGGCGAATGCAGTCTCGTTTTCACAGGCCCCCTGACACTCATCGATCGGGCCTGCTTTGTAATTCGGAATGTGCCTCTGGACAGCGTCGACTCTGGCGAAACAGCCGCTCTTGGGCGGTGACCACACTGAAGTGGCCCAGTGGGTACAACTAGTATCTGGAAGTCTGCAAAACGTGACAACAGCCAGAAGTCAGGTAGCTCTCACATTGTCCGGTGAACTCTGCAGCCGTCCTCTCGAGATAGAGGTATCTTTCGCTGTCGTTGATGCAGGGCTTCTCGAACAGGTCGGGAAGAGAAGCGGCGGACTTGTCTGTCAGGTAACAGACTCCGCTCGATCCAGGCCTGTAGGGCGTGCACCACTGTTCGGTGGTTTACGGTACGAAGTCTTTTGCGTTTGCTGCGGGCATCAAATTAGGTATATGGCCAGAATCCTGACGAGAACCTATACACTCACAAATAGTCAATGGAGAGACACTGGAAGTCGGTCTCCGTACCACAGGCTGCTTGGCACATATCCAGCGTGACGGGTTTCAATCTTCGACTGGTATCATGGTCAGCGTAAAGGCAGCCACCGACTGGCTCCGTCCAGTTGGCGCTGGCCTTTCGCTCGCCCTCTGCAACTTTGACAGGCTTGGTTTTATGATAAATTAGATTTGTTTTAGTGTTAGTTTGATATTTGATTCAACTACAACATCAAGCAAGACTCAGCCACCTGGGATGACAGCCTCGGCGCAGTCCGGCCCGCCAAACTCTGGGAGACAATCGCACATGGAAGGATTCTGCATGTTCGGTCGGCCGTAGTTAGCGCACTGGCCACTAGGGTCGGCTAGAAGGCGCGAAGACCTTTCCCGTCACTGGCATACATATATTCCTCTTGGTAAATAGGCTATTTCTTTACAACAACATAAGTATGTCTTCCAAACACAAACAGACTCACCAATCCTTTCCCTGTAGATGTATCTGAGGCCGTACGAGGAGCAGACTTCGTAGACGAGTTGTGCGGGGAATCTCTCTCGATGGTGGCGACTGAGGCGACATTCCGTCCTGTAGTGGGCGAAGGTTAGGCAGGCAAAGCTCGTCTCCTGCTCGCAGAGTGATTGGCACTGCTCAAAGGTGGATGCTTCCACTCTGACGTAGCTGCCACCCCAGACGCAGCCACTGGCAGCTTCAGACCATAGGGGGTCTGTAAAGGGATGATGCTACGCCAGTCGCAGCATACTGCACACCTACAGTATGTTAGTGACAAAACTGCCGCGCATGACACTGGGACAAAGTTGGAAGAGCAGTGGAAGTGTTGATGGTAACCTCTTACTGCACTACATAGTATGGCAATCTTATGACAATCTTCGTGCGCTTTGAACGTCTATTATTCCACCTAACCCGAGTTCGGTGAGGCAGTTCTTTCGTGGCAGGTGTATCGAAAGTTGGAGCAGGGCCGTTCCAGAAGCATTGGGTCGCTGTCGGACGTTTTGCCCGTCAGAAAGCAGTAGGCCTCTGTCTCTGCCCTGTGGAGAGTTAGTGCTGCGTTGCAAGGCTTGTGAATTTCTTGACAATGGGAATAGGGACCAACTGTATTTTGGCTTTTGGTTTAAGCAAAAGTTACGAAGCTGACCAAGTTTCAGTTTCAAATTCCTGCCTGTTGTTACAGTAGGTCGCTTTTCCAGTTTCAGTTTCGCAGTTGCTAAACATCAGGATATCAGGATATCGGATATCATAATCGCTAACATCAGGATATCGATATGTTGTAAACTAAAAACATCTTGTGGTGTTGCAATCTTGCATTCTTTGAAAAGCGACTCCGTTTGTTCTCTCACACCACCTGTAGTCGAGAGAACGGCACTGGAATGCGGTCTCGTTTTCGCAGACCATCTTGCATTCCAGCAGAGTGGCTGGAGGCCCCACCTGACGAGCGGCGTCGTGGTCGGCGAGGAGGCAAGCGCTCCAGGGTTCCGTCCAGTTTTCACTGGCGATGCTAGCCGCGCTGTGGATGAACACCATCAGCCGCGTGAGCAGGAGGAAGAGCATGTTTCTAGCTTTCACAATGGCTGAAACACTGCCTCCTTCAGCTCTAAACCTATACAATGCAAATGTATGCAGAACGACAAGAGTTCGAATCAGAAGATCATCAAATTATACCGGCAGGGTATCTGGCGCGAATCAATGGAGAAACCGTCAACCGTGACTTCAACGCCAATTCGTTTTCGGACGAGGCCACTTATAGGCATCCAACGGGAGAAAGCCATAGACCCTGGTAAAAGATTTATGACGAGGACGAGAAAGCAAGTCGGTGTACCTTACCAATGTTAATCAAAGATTCCCGGTCGATGTTTTGTTGTTATCAAGTGGAGCGACAATTCTGCGCCTGGGCAAAGGTCCAATAATGTTCCCTTGTCAGGCCACCGCCCTGCATGACGGGAGGGCGGGGGGTGAAGGGGGGGGGGGGGGGGGTGGGGCATACGTGTAAGCGCCAACCGGCCAGGGGGGGGGGGGGAGGGGCATAGGACCCCTCATAGGGGAGGGGGGGGGGGTCTGAGGCCCCTGGAGGGGGGGGGGGGTCAAATCACCTAAAAATTTTGCCAAAGAAGTACTAGAAAGTGAGAAAAATTTTGCTAAAACAGGCTAAAAAGTGCCAAAAGTTTCATAATTTTGGTCAAGAACGTCCAAAATGTAGCGCCGCAGGCGAAAATATTGCTAGGATGGCCGCCAGGGTTGGTTCCAAAGAGCGTTATCGACAGTATGTATGACAGTCGTAGAAAACCAATGTTGGTGCGTCTTGATTAAAGATTAATCACTGCGGCGAAAGAACAAGTCAATATGTATATGCTTCTAATTAAAGGCTAATGCTTTGTGGGGTTTTGTTGTGGTGAACCGAAGCGGCGCTCTGGGCGAAGGTCAAATATTGTTCCATGTCACGCCACAGCCCTCTACCTCCCACCCCCCCCCCCCCCCCCGGTGCCACATCACATCCCCACACCCCCACAGAGGTACAGTAAATAGGTGAGATGTTGACTATAAAGAAGTATTTCAACAATTTGCTGTGTACATCGCAGAAAATTGTTGAACATTCTTCTGAAAGGAAGCTCCCTTGCTGATCGCGCCTACAGCCAGCACCCACGGACAATTCGTTCGCTGACGCGTTTCTTTGTTCAATCGCAACGTCAACGGCTACGTCACAAAGCGGAACAGGAACCGGCACGCTTTTGTTGTATGTACTGGGACCTTCCCAGCTAGCAGCCTTCAAGTTTGTCTAAAGCAAACAACCTTCCTGGCGGCCGGAACTCAACAAAGAGCAGCAGCGACTGAGAAGTCTTACTGTAAAGCATAGCGAACGACGTTCATACACAAAGTGAGGAATAGGTTGTCTGTCAGTCAATGTCATGGCTGTCATAGTGAGGCCACTGCAAGGTCAGAACCTGCCCTGGTGGCGCGTGCCACTCTTCCTCTGCGGCCGCATCAACATCGAGGTGTCCAGTGTGCTGTTGTACGCCTGCGGCATGCTGTGGACCCTCTACTTTCCCACTGCTGCCAAGGACAAAGTCCTGGACTACTACAGAGGGGAGATGGGAAACTTGACAGCCGAAGAAAGAGAGCACTTCGTGGCTAGACAGGTGGCCACACTGGGGCAATACAACGACGTCGTTTACAAACCCATCGAGCTGACGCTCGTGCCACTGTCCGGTGAGAGAAGAGATCCAATTTTAAGGGTTTTGAAGCGCATCATATTGTATCTCAGGTAAACTCCAATGGCCCCCAGCGCTTGTAGCAAACGCTGGGAGCCACTGGAGTTTACATGAGAAGAGATCAGATTGCATTCGTCAATGTGTAAGCATAAGGCTACAAGTTGACATACGCACGGCTCAATCCTCCACAAATGAACGGTGTCAGCAAACATCAGTTGCGGCTACAGGCCTTCGAATCTCTTCTAGGCGCCTACGCCGACATCCTGGGACGTAAGCCTTTCGTCATGTTGGGAATCTGCGGCGCGGCCACCTCCTTCTGGCTGACGCAGCTGTTCAGCAGCGGCAGACTAGACTGGCCTCTGTGGACCTTCTATCTGCAGTCGGCGGCGATGTCGTTCTACTCTGTGGGTGGCAACCAGGCCGATCCCTTGATCGCCGACGATTCCGCCGACATGAAGCACCTTCTCTACGCGCGCTATGTTGCACAAGGTGTGGCGCACCAGCTTCTATTCGTTTAGAATATGTGTGCACATGGAGTTCGCCCACAGGTCTCTACCGCCGACTGGCGGGCGCCACTTCCTACGTCTTGGGTGGGATCGTGCTCAGCAGAATCACGCTGCCTTTCTGGACGATGCACTCCTTCCAATTCCTAATCATCACTGTCCTGGCCGCACTGGCCGCCCTACACGGATTCTTCTTCATCCCGGATAGGAGGCCGCGCTCTGGGTGAGTGAACAAGCGGTTCTGCACCGTTTGTTTAACTGACTGACATTTGTCCCCCAAGTAGGTTTCCAGAGTTACTGAGATTTGTCCCCAATTTTGCGAAACAGGAAGGCGGTCGTTGAAGAGGAAAACGCCGCCGCGACGAAATCGAAAGGGTGTCTGCAGGTGGTCTTGCAAGTGGCTCGCATGGAAGTGGCAGCCTTCAGGTGCCTTCTCAAGTCGAGGGAGCGCCACTGCCGCCTGATACTCGTCACACTGATTCTGCAAGGCTCGTTCTGCACGGCTGCAAACTTCCAGGAAGAAAGTCAGTGCTTGTTTTGTCAATTGTTTCTGCAGCTTGCGGCACCTCGTCTGTTTCTCTCTAGTGCTGTTGGGAATCTACACATTGTCGGCTCCTTTCTATTGGACAACAGAGCAGCTCGCCACCTACAAGCTGTTGAACAGCATTGCCTGTGAGTCCAGCTTGTAGATTTCAGTGATGCGTGACTGACACCTATCTCTATCCCGCTTCAGCTGGCGTTGGGCAGGTGGTGGCCGCCATTCTACTGAAGAGGTTGCTGAAGCTCAGCTACAGCACCATTGTTCTCCTTGGCAACATCTGCGCCGTCCTGTCCGCCCTCAACATTGCAGTGGCCACTGCAACCTGGATGGTAAGCCTTCCACACAGAGTGTGTTGCAGGTACATAGACTGCATTTATAAAGGATTTCTTCAGCTTTACATCAAAGTGTCATTTGACATGATATCCACGGCGGCAATGATGGCCCAGACAAAGATTATCATGGAGATCGTGCCAGAGAATGAGGTGAGAGCAACTCAGTTGGGCTTGGCATCTAGCTACAATACATCAGGTTAATTTGAAAGCAGTCGTCGATGTGCATACACATCCTGCAGCGCGGCAAGATCATGTCGGTGGTGGCGATCGCCTCCATCATCAGCATCTTTGTCCAGCAGTTTCTGCTGTCCGAGCTCTACAAGTGGTCGGTGGAGTGGCTGCCCCAACTGCTGTGGCTGACGCTGGCAGCCATCGTCGTCGCCGTCTCTCTCCCATGGGCTTTTCTGGGACATCCATGCTACCTGAGGGAGAAAGCACACAGGAAAGGTCTTCGGGCACAGCGCGATCAGCAGCAGCCTTAGTGATAATTCAATTGGAAAGATGGAGTTGTCATCGCGATTAGTCACGCATCTGCTGGGTTTGCATGTGTATCACCACGTCGACCCTTCGCGATTCGCGAATGCATGAGTTGTTTGAACAATGTAATTGTGCTGTGGCTGCCGTCGTCAATACCGAACTGATTGAAGAGCATTGAGAAACAAGTTTGCTTTGACAGTCTCGCCAGACTGTTTGCACGACACCAAGCAGGAGCTTGCATTAGCTGCATTGCGGCTGCATTTGAGGTTCTGCTGACCGTAACGCAAGACACTGGGTACAGTAGCAGTAGGTCTCTCACTGCCGAAGATCAAATTCAGTGCTGCGTCACAAGTGTCGATTGTCGAAACGAGTCCGTACATATGTACTCCACCAAGGGCCGTATTCTTGTAGTCACCAATTCTTTTCCTGTTGCACTTATGTAGTTCGCACTTCTCTTTTCGCCGGCTGTGACGTTGAGCTGACGTGCCATAGTCTCACTGACGGAACTTCTAGTAGAAAAGTCAACAACGCTTTGCTCTCTATAGCTCCGCCTGCTTACTTTGCGAAAGTTATGCTGACGTGTCGCGTACCTAGCCAGGTCCGGCTCATCTGCTACTTAAATACAGAGCGTTGAATGTTTTGAGCTAAAGAGTCGTTTGTCTGTCTGACGGTTTTAGCAATTGACTTGCGAATTATGGCAACTGCAACGAATTTCGACCGCACGGTCAAGGCCAGTCTCTTTTGGCACAACTTGAAGTGCTTTGTGGCCGGCCTAATAGGCATGTTTCAGGTGAGGAGGCATTAGTAATAGCGAATAGACTACAGCTTGGATTTGGTCTATTTATCGTTATTTTGCTTAAAACTGTGAAATTCAGATGATCAAGGCCGCCGTCGTCGGCAGACTGACCAAAAGGGGCGAGCTATGGGAGTCCGAAGTGGAGTTCGGCGCCCGAATCGTCGGCTACTATGACGCCGGCTTCGGTGGAATGCTGGTCAACCTCGGCAGAAGACTGGGAATGACCGACTACTTGGCCAAGAGGAAGGAACGACCCGTCAGTTCCATTGAAATGGCCGAGGAGATGAAGCTGAAGGAGAGGTGGGTGAGGGAGGCAGAGGGTAATACCCTCAGGGTGTCATGGGTGGGGGGTGGGGTGGGGGGGGGGGGGGGGGGGGTTGAGGGGCATTCCCGCTACCCCCTCCCCCCCCCCCCCCCCCACCCGACCCGCCCCGCCCCGCCGTGCCCAAGTGGCAGATCCCTGATGTCAGTCACTATGATTTTCGCTTGCGACACTGCAAGTGGTGAAAATTTCCGCTGCTCCATCATAAATAGCGAAGATTCCTTCTGAAAGTCCGAAAATTGCATCTTTTCGCCGCCCCCCAGGGCGGCGAGTATATATACGGACGCTATTGTCTGTTCGTGTTTCTGTGTGTCTGTGTGTGTGTGTGTCTGTGTGTGTCACACAACTAGACATGACGGTTAGTGCCACCCAATGGAGTCGAATGCGCTGAGTAACGTGTCGATGTCCGTTTCTGTTGCTAATTTCGCTATTTCGAGATATTTACAATTAAAATATAAAAATGTCAAAAATGACACTTTTATTGACAAGTCGTATCGAGGAAGTTTTTGCTGAAATGGAAAGGGCATATGACGCGATGAATTTGTAACATAGTTTCGGATTTTGGAATTCACGAAATTAGGGATATTTTTAAGGTTTTTGTCAAAATTCCCAAATTTCGACAAATTCAAACAGCTTAAATTTCAAAATTTCTTTGCACGGATGTATCGAGCATAGTCTGCCAAGTATTTAGCAAATAGTTTCAGCGAATATAATTAACGAAATTTAGGATATTTTAAGGATTTTGTTAAAATCCACAAATTTCGACAATTTCAAACAGCTTAAATTTCAAAATTTCTTTTCCCGGATGTGTCGACCATAGTCTGCCAAGTATTTATCAAATAGTTTTAGATTTTATAATTAACAAAATTAGGGATATTTTTAAAGGTTTTTGTCAAAATTCCCAAATTTTGACAAATTCAAACAGCTTAAATTTCAAAACTTCTTTGCACAGATGTATCGAGCATAGTCCGCCAAGTATTTAGCAAATAGTTTCAGCGAACATAATTAACGAAATTTAGGATATTTTTAAGGATTTTGTTAAAATCCACAAATTTCGACAATTTCAAACAGCTTAAATTTCAAATTTTCTTTTCACGGATGTGTCGAGCATAGTCTGCCAAGTATTTATCGAATAGTTTCAGATTTTATAATTAACGATAGTAGGGATATTTTCAAGGGTATTGTCAAAATTCCCAAGTTTTCGACAATTTCAAACAGCTTAAATTTTATAATTTCTTTACATGGTTGTGTCGGGCATAGGCTGCCAAGTATTTAGCAACTCGTTCTAAGTTTTATAATTAGCGAATTTTGGGATATTTTTAAGGTTTTTGTCAATATTCCCAAATTATGACAATTTCAAACAGCTTAAATTTCACAATGTCTTTGCGTCGACGCATTGGGCATAGTCTGTCAAGTATTTAACAAATAGTTTCTGATTTTATAATTAACAAAATTTGGGATATTTTTGTTAAGATCCTTAAATTTCGACAATTCCAAATAGCTTAAATTTAAAAATGTCTTTGCATAGTTGTGTCGGGCGTAGTCTGCCAAGTATTTAGCAAATAGTTCTAGATTTTATAATTAAACAATTTAGGTATATTTTTAAGGTTTTTGTCAGAATTTCTAAATTTTGACAATTTCAAGCAGCTTATTAGACTTCAACATACTTTGTGTGGAAGCATCGAGCACTACCTAAGCCCAAAAGAATAGGGCGTCGTCCCATTTATACCCTTTTCAATAGGGCGTCGTCCCATTTATACCCATTTCAATAGGGCGTCGTCTCATTGAGACACTTTTATTGCACTGTGTGCCTGCGGCGAATTTTCTGATCCATTTATGGATCAGTTGCCACAATTATAAGCGCAAAGTGTGCCTGCGGCGAATCTTCTGATCCATATGTGGATCAGGTACCACGAACAAATCCAAGACCAATTGCGGCGATACCCCACCAAATTGTCGACTAAATGTGTAGCGGCACTTCACTATCCAGTGCACATTATCGCGCACACGCTCTCAAGTTTACACTGATGCCAACGTGGTGTCACAGTTTTTAGACAAAGCTTGTTTTGTCGGTCATTGAAATTGAACTGCTAGGCATTCTGCTATCCCTAAAATTTGTTTGTCGTCTCACTAGCCAATCACAGCTAGTGCACTGGAGAGATTGCCTGAGAAGCTGCTTCGAAACACGCCATTTCCCATCTGTATCCATCCCAGATACGTCCGCGAGTGGTTGGACGCCATGGTGGTCTTCTCCATAGTGGAGGCAGACCTCCCCAATCGTCTCTACTGGCTGCCCTCCCACAGAGCCAACACTCTGGCGTCCTTTGGGAAGCCGGCGATGGCCCAGCTGATGGAGATGGACTGCAGCGAGAGCAATCTGCTCAACGCCATCGGGGCCATGTTTGACATGGCAGCGGAGGTTCGCCCGGACTTGGAGCGGTGCTTCCAGCTGGATGGGCCGGAAGGTGAGCTAAAGACATGTATATCACAGTTACTGTATCATCCGTAAATTTGCTTGGCACTAGGACGGACCATGGTTCGTTCATCTGTCATGCAGACAGATAGCTCCGTAGTCGAGGGCCCGACGAGACCAGCATTCGTTTGATTTCATTCGTGTTGCTTCCAATGTGGCTTTCGTAGTCGGGTCGCTTTGGCAGTAGAATTTGGTTGGTTTGGTTGAAGCGACGCAGTAGCAGTTGGTTAATGGTTTGTGCAACACTGGCAGCACAAGTGCTGCCAATGTCTTCTCCCAGGAATCCCCTACTCGCGCTACACGGACTTCAGCGAGTGGAACACCAAGTGCGCGGCGGCCAATTTGGGCAGGGTTGTGACCACCTTCGTGCCCAACCTCTACCCTGGCCTCGAGCAGCAACTGAGTACTGAACTGTGCCATCCTTCGCAAATCCTTGACACGTGTAACTAATGCAATGCTTTGCAGAATCCGGCATCACTCATCTTGACGTCGGCTGCGGAGGGGCGGGGCCCACCCGAGCCTTGGCTAAGGCCTTTCCAAACTCCACCTTCTATGGGGCGGATATCGGCGTGGAGACGCTGAAAATCGCCGAGGAAAGAGCCAAGGGGGAAGGTCTGACGAACACGCACTTCGAAGTATGCGACGCCACCAAACTCCCCAAAGAGTGGACGTCGAAGTTCGACCTCGTCACCATGTTTGGGACCCTGCACGATCTCTGCTATCCAGAGAAAGGGCTGCAGGAGTGCCTCAGAGTGCTAAAGCCCACGGGGAGACTGGCCGTCGTCGACCCAAAGGGTCACAGCAACGTCAACTTCAATCGAGCGGACCCGATGGCTAAGTCTGGGTGAGCTCAGGAAGATTAGTGACGGGAAGATGAATTTCTTCCACTTGTCACAATTTGTATTCATTTCTGCGAACTTCAGCTACGCCATGAGCCTCTTCCACTGCATGCCCATTGGGATGAGCGAGCCATCCGGCGCAGGCCTGGGCACTATGGCGGGTGTCGAGCTTTTGAGTCGACTGGTCAGCCAGGCGGGATTTCGCATCATCAGCGCTGGCTCTGGCACTGTGAAAGCAGAACCGGAAAGCACGGTGATACTGGCCGAGAAGTCGTAGAATTCGTCAGATATCTCAGTCAGGATGTCAGTTAATTCGTGAGGTTTCAGTCATGCAAGATATGTAGGGATAGTCTCTCAGTGTGTCCGTGATGCGAAATGGTTATGATAGCAGCGTCTGTGACCGCGTAGCAATGGCGTGTCGGACCAATTCTTCTGACAGGAATAGAATATTTTCACTTTAACTTAGAAAAACAACAGAAGTTGCAAATGATCACTTCACTCTACCCAGGATTCACAAAGGCACTTAGACGCTTCCGACTACAATTTATCAAGCTTTCACCCAAACAGTATGGCCGTCTGCAGCAGTAAATAGCGTTGTCTCAGAGTGAAGGCTGCACGAGCCTTGCTCGCTGAACGAAGGACACAATATTTTCTCTATGGTGCAAATATGACCTGTGCACAATTAGGATCAATTACCTGGTTGCAAAGGCGTGGCAGCACTCCATCCTGCTGCAGAAAGTGCCGCACTGCAGAGCTGTTGCTGGACCACTTGATATACGGAATATCTCAGGGGACTGCACAGCAGCTCCCAGACGACCAACAACGAACTTACTTGTGGCTTCTAAAATTGACCAGGCAACAGTTCAAATTGCTGGTGGAAGGCAACAGCAAAGTGAACTCGCTTTCAGAGAACTGGCAGAAGGTATTCGGGGCCACGTGGCCGCAAGGTTGATTCTCCATTCTTCCAGCTGACCCCTTCCACAACACGCAATTGCCTCGGCCATCCACGAAATCAGCGGGTAATGTACCCGTATTGGAAGGACAGCCATCGGCACTATACACGTCTGCCATAGAGCGAAAATCGAGCGATTGAATGTCCTCTTGTGGTTGCTTCAGCCCTGTATCACGCACGGCAATTAGTGTTGATTGATTATTAGCGATGCAGCCTGTCTAGTCTCTCACCAGTCCAGTACTCCACGTTGTTGAAATTGAAGTGATTGCCGATCCCAGCTGCGACCCAGTTAGCCAGCTGCGTAAGCAGTTTCCCTTCCCAGCCATAGCTTTCAGCAGTTTGCTGACAAAGCGTCATGGAGCCATCCCATGTGTCACTATCGGGAAGCTGAACTACACACTGTTTCACGTCCGCACGCCACATCTTGGATTCTCCACTGCACCACTGCTCCAAGCTGGGCCCTCCATCTGAAGCTATGTATTGCGAAATTCAGTAAGTATTCAAAAACTGACCGTGTGCTCTGAAAATCTTGAACCTGTCCCAGTGGTCTTTTCCCTGTAAACCGCGAAGTAGAGGTCGTCGTCCACTCTGCATGGCAAGACCAAATCTGAATATGACTGCGGTGACAAGATACTAGGAGCTGCACAATCAACAGTGCCCGATAAGGCCAACCAACCAGGGGAAGGCAAGTCAGCAAGTCGAGTGGAACTGAGGGAGCAGTTGTTCTCTCTGAACGTGTAGGACAGGCAGCTGACAGAATTATTGCAGAGTTTGTGACACTCTTCCAGTAATTGTAGCTCCGCACTGTTGGTGACATACTCGGCCGGCATGCAGCCACTCGCGAGCTGAGACCAGGCCAGATCTGAATTTGAACGTGTTCTAAATTTGGGCTACAAACGCACAACTGATTTTCTAGAAAGAATCTCACCTGAACTCTGCGTCGTCTTCTCTTGAAAAATCTCGTCGGTGCTGCAGAGGCTGCTGTAGGACTCCGTAGTGGTGTTCGCTCGCGACAGTTGACAGTGGGCGTTGTCCAAGTGGTACTCAAAGGACTGACACTCGAAAGTGGTCTCCACAGCACAGGCGAATCGGCACTCGTCGAAAGTCAGGTCTCTGACTTCTAGGTGCGTGAAGCCGTGGATACAGCCTGTCGAGGGCTCGGACCATTTGTCTCCTAGAATGGAGCGTTGCCATTTATCAGATGACGATATTGGTATACATGTTGTCTGACATTGCAGGGATGCCACAGCACCTGCGACAATCGCCTCGTTACACGTTGACCCTTCGAATCCAGGCAGGCAATCGCATTTCGACGAATCCTCCTTGTTCGGGCGACCGAAGTTGTCGCACTGACCAGAAGGGTCGTCTGAACGAAGAGTTGTCACCACACGGCATACGTCGGCTTAATCACAAAGCGCAAAATATCGGTTGGCAGCATTGTCCACCAAGTCTCTCTCTGAAGAGGGACCCTTCGTCCACCGAGCAGGGGCCTCTCTCAATCAGCTGGCCATGAGGAAAGGTAGCGCGGTGGTGTCGGCTCAAGAAGCAGCCATCGGTGCCATAGGCGAAGGTCAAGCAGGCGAAGGTGGTCGTCTGCTCGCACAGCGCCTGACACTCCTCGAAGGTCCTGGAGTAGCTGTCCCTGGAGACGTACCCTGACTTGGGAGCCAGCACTAGACAACCGCTCATTGGCAGAGACCAGATGTCTGAAATGTACAGTGGCGGACAAGTGTTTTAGACCGTCGCGCACTTTTGAATTGCGCGGTCGGTAACTTGCGGATAACCGGCGCGGCTAATAATTTGCGCCTCAATACTATACGGTAGGGTGTCCTTTCAACGCTGCGCAAGCAACAGATCCATATCTCGCACGCTGCCCTACCTGCGGCGCCGTTTGGTGTGGACATGTGTTTTAGACCGCGACAAGTGTTTTAGACCGAGATGATAACTGTAATGATGATGACTGTAAAGGCCGAACATATCATGATGCGTTGTGTTGTTAATAAAACATTGAACGTTGACGTGGTGACACCAGACGTCGGTAAGGACAAGGCTCGAACACATACCAGAAGTTTGCTCCATTTGAGTTCTCTCGAAATAGATGTACATGTGGCCAGGAGGATTTGGGCACGGCTGCGTCAGCTGGCCAGGTAGAGAGGCGTTGGTCCCGTCTATCAGGAAGCAGTAGTTGGAGTTGTGGATCCTGCAGAGAGAAGCGTCGCTGACAAACCAATCGTGGAGTGGATGCGCAAAGCACGGTGGCAACTCACTTGAAGTTGACAGACTGGCAAGTGAAGCTGGTCTCTTCTTCACAGGCTTTCTTGCACTGGTCCAGCGTGACGTATCGCACATGGGGGTAGGTAGAAGCGTCAGTGGCAGAGGGGAAGCATCCACTCGCCGGTTCACTCCACTTGGCTGTGGCTATTGTCTCAGTTGCTAAAAGAGAAAAGGCCACAGATTTACATACAGTAGGTTGGTAGATTGAGGTCAGAGCAAGCGGCGACACAGCTTAGCGAAAGCACCACAGCTCTAACCTGGTGTGACACGGTTGGTGCACTGGGGTCCGGTAAAGCTTGGCAAACAGTCACAGATGGCAGGATTCCCTGCGCTTGGTGTCCCGAAGTTCTGACACTGACCGCTGGGATCCACTGAATATCGGAACTGTGCCAAATTTGTAAGGAATGGGCAAGCTCCTTCACCCACTCAGTCGTTCCGTGTAGAGAGTCCTGAGATCTGCATCTGAGTCGGTGGAACTGCAGCTTTCCTCTTGGATCACCCGGCGATCAGTGGTGGCCGTGTGGTGGGGACTCAGGAAGCATTCTGTTATCCTCAGAGCGAAGCTGAGACAGGCGAAGTTGATGTGCTGTTCGCAGGCCGACTGGCACTGCCCATAGGTCAGCGTCTCGCCATGCTGGATGGCGACGTAATAGCCAGTCCGGTAGCAGGCACTGATGGCTGGCGTCCAAACTGGGTCTGTCACGATTGAATTGCACATGAACAAACACATACGCACAATCGCATGGCCGCTTACCTGGTTGGTCAGTCCTCTCGTGGTACGTATAATATTCAGGCGAGGATTTACATGGTGTCGTCTTCAGCTCGGAATTGATACTAGCGGATGCGTCCATCAAATAGCAGTACGAAGTAGTTCTAGCTCTGAACAGTTTGCAAAGCTGAAGATCCCGCTTTAAAAGGCAGGCTGCACGGCAATGGTATGGCAAACTTGCAAGTTCTCAAATGGAAATGGAAAGCATGCGAAGGCGCCGAGGCCTTTTCTCACTTGTAGTCGAACGAGCGGCAAAAGAAACCCGTTTCTGTTTCGCAGGCGACTTTGCATTCGTCTAACGTGACTGGTCCACTGAGCTTGTAATCATGAGAGTCGTAGAGGCAAGCACTCTGTGGTGTCGTCCAGTAGGTGCCGAGTACAGGCAAATCTGAAGAAGAGGTGGGGTGTCAGTGCAAAGAACACATCAACAGAAAGTTAATTTTCTTCGCTCACCTATGATGACGTCGCATGTTGCTCCAGAAAACCCGGGAAGGCAGTCACAGATGGCTTGGTTGGCACTGTTTGGCCTCCCGGAGTTTTCACACTGAGCTGTGGGATCAGCTAAAGTGAACATCACTGACACGAGGTCCACAGGCTGAGGCGTGCGACATTGGAGACCTACCAAGTCTCTCTCTGAACAGCGACTGGAGGCCAGTGGATTGACAGGGTCCAGGCTCAATAAGCTGCCCACTGTAAGAGTGTCTGATCAGTGGGCTGAGAATGCAGCCTTCAGGAGTGTAGAAAAAGCTCATGCAGGCAAGTGTGACCGCCTGCTCGCACAGCTCCTGGCACTCCTGGAACTCCATGCGGTACCAGTATCTGAGGATGGAGCCTGCAGTGTTGAGGAGGCAGCCGTTCATGATTGGTGACCAGATGACGGTCTCTGAAGACAGTTGAATGTCAAGTCAAACAATAAGCTAACTAACGGATCCAACACCAAGTACCAGGCAAAGCTGGCGCTGTTGTCCTTTCGTGGTACGTGTAGAAGAAACTTCCACTCTCACAGGGTGTCTCTAGTGGCAACTCCGTGCGATTCTTCGCAGTGAGGTAACAGTAGCTGTTGACGAGTTGCCTAAACAAGCCATAATTGGTGATGATGGTTCAAGGTACGATAAAGCACTCAAGGAAGCAGCACTGACTTGTAGTCGAAGGCTCGACAGCTGAAACCTGTTTGACTGACTGACACAGCTGGCTACTACGTAATGGATAAATAAAGCGTCAATTAGCGCGACCACCAACTTCAGGGCGCGCTCCGCGCGCCCTGAAGTCGGTCACCGGTTGCGTTAAGCCTAGGCTTCGACCCGCCAGACTGCGCCGCCGACTGACTCTTGTGGGCAGAGGGCGCAGAGCGAGCCTAAGCATAGCCTGATTTCAAAGGAAACCTTGCTTGGTGGCATAGAGAGCTTTCACAATATAGCAATCCACAGACGAGATTCTTGGTCCTGCCGATCCATCCACACCGTGATTAGACACTTGCCGTGTTCAGAACATTGGGGGCACTCATACAGGATTTTGGGGCACTCGTCAGAACTTGGGGGTACTCATTCAGAACTTGTGGGCACTCATTCAGATATAGCCGGACAGAACCGGCTGCTATGTACATGTTCCAGGCACCCGTTTTCGGGACTGAAGTTCGCTAGATTGGGAGTGGCCTAACAGTTAGTTACGGACAGGGATTTCTATGTGTTCAGTGAGTTTTGTCAAACAGGTGCCTTGTGATGGCTTCGCAAGCCGCTTTGCAGTCGTCTATGGTGGCCGGCTCAATACGGTCCTTTGTTTCATGGATGAGAGCAAAGCAGCCACTGATGGGCTCCGTCCAGTTGCCACTGGCCTTTGGTGCAAAATCTGGAAAGGCATTGTGCAGTGCAGCCCGGCTGGAGCTCACTATGGGTAGGTTTGTGAGTGAACTGTCTCTTGTTGTAAACCAGACGAAAGTGTGCTTCTCGCGATTCACAGCATTAGGTATATTACCTGGCAAAATCTGGTCTGAGCAGCCACTTCCAGTGTAGCCCGCCAGGCAATCGCAAGTAGCTGCGTCTTGTTCGTTTGGCCAACCATAGTTCTGGCACAGCCCGCTGGGGTCAACTTCAATGGGATGCACAGCATGCAAGACTGATTAAACACTGAGTAAGCTTTCTAAAACGTCTTGTACTCACGGTTTCTCTCCACGAAAAGTGCCTTGAGACCGTGGTCCACGCAGCTGTCGCCTTCTTCGAACAGCTATCAGGCAAAACCAAAGCAACTTTGAAACGAACACGGCACAAAATATGACATTTCATTGCAAGACCGATAATGGATGAATGCGATATGCGATTCGGCTAGCATGTATTGTTCCACGCACCTCACTCCCGAAGCTGGCGCTGTGGAAACGGCTGAGGTAGCAGTCACCGTACGAGTAGGAGAAGCTGACGCAAGGGAAACTGTCCTCGTGCTCGCAGCGGCGCTTGCACTCTTCGAAGGTTACTGTATCTCCAAAAAGACCCGAGTCGTGCACATCCACGTGGTGTGTGTGGAAGCAGCCGCTGCGCGCTGGGGTCCAAGCAGGATCTGAAAAAAATCAGCGCGCTTCGGCGCGATTCCGCGAAGGAAATGGCGCCTCTTCACGTTCTACGTTGTCACTATGCAAATTCACGGCACTGCCATAGCAAGGAATGGTTTGTTTACGAGCGAATTTGCTTGTAAACCTTCAGACTTCGGATTTGAGCAGGTGAAAGAAGGCATCTACTCTACACTTAACTTAAGTACTCCACTTCACTCAGTCTAATGAGTCCTGATGAGTTCACCTGGGTTGTCCGTCCTCTCATGATACGTGTATTTCTCTGAATCGGTTTCACAAGGCTGCTCCGCCGAGCTTGGATCGGTAGCTGTCGTCTTGTCAGTAAGAAAACAGAACGCTTCGGTTTTGGATCTAGAATTGGAGAAGTTGTGAGATATGTGCGGCGCCTCACGAGGATATGACCCATTTGCTGCAGATCACTCACCGAAAGTCGATGGAGCGACAGTTGTAGGACGTCTCAGCTTCACAGGCTGCCTTACATTCCTCCAGAGTCGTCGGAGGTCCCACCTTCCGATTGTCGTCGTGGTCGTCGTAAAGACAAGCACTGATGGGTGAGGTCCAGTTAGCGTAAGCCGCCTGTGCCGCTACGTGGGTGACTGTAGGGGACGTCGCCAGAAAGACAAACAAGCAAGCGCAGCTTTCGAGGGTCGCCATTGCCGTACTCGCTAGTCCGATTCAGGTGTGAGAAGAGGACAGCATTTGCCTCAAATTGCAAACTGTGAAAATGGCGTGCGGCACGTACGGCGCTCATGCAGCAGACTATAGTGGCAGTGGGTTCTTATGAATAGTGGATGGTGCTTGGTTTGTGCCGCTTCACTCGGGACCTCAGCAACTTGCGTTGGATGCGTGGACGGATCCGAAAGACTGTCCGTGTCTGTGGGTGGGCCAGATTGAACTAACTCTTGAGCGATCAGTCATTCGCTAGAGACTTATATTGAATTGGTATATCAGCATAATTATGCAGCATTATAAAAATTAAATTGGCCCAACTAACTAGTTGATTTCAACCGATGCACGGCTTCTTCAGTACGTGCATGCTGCACGAATTGGTCCGTTCAAGTGGTTCACAATATGTTAACGTCTCTTCATTTAAGATGTGTTGAGGCCTGCAGGGCCCATAATTGATTGTGTAGCAACAAATTGGCTAACTTGAGTCGCTGTAGCGTATGTAGCTGTGAAGCAGCCAGCGAGTGCAGTAGTGGTACTTGCTGCGTTTTACTGTATGCTGCGAAGTGAACGTATGTACCTCTATACGATACTGTACACTTCTGTTCTGACTACGAAAATTCAGTCATCATGTATTCATGACCAACGCAACACTGCCACGTGCTGCTGATTGCGTTGTTTAGCCCCACGCGTCAGCGGCCCGAAACAAATTCAAGATGAGGAGATGATTACAAAAGAGGGTTCTACACAATAATTCGTCTGTGTACAAGCGCATTGTGCTGCGTAGGTACATAGGTACCCATACTGACATGAGCTGTACGTGTTTAGAAGCCAAGAAGAAGGAGGGAGGAGGAGGGGGAGGGGGGGGGGGGGGGAAAGGGAGGCAGGCCTCTACCTACTCAGCTTGATTAGTTATCGTCGGTTGCTTGGACAACAGGAGTTCAAGCAGTATCCAGCAAACGGCCCAGACAGGTCTTCCTTCCGTCTCCACTGGCATTCCATTGTTCCATCATATTTCGTAGCAAGCGAGCGGGCACACAACACGCGACCATTCAGGACCATAAAACGTGAACAACGGTCGGAGTAGTCGGAAACATTTCGTCCAGTTTATCGTTGCGACGCAATGATGACTCGTCAGGGACTCGTCGCGCTGGCAATTCTCCTGCTGAGCAGCTGGTGCCACGCAACGATTCTGCAGGAGCCTCAGCGACTATCGAGGTTACTGTCTGTTCCTATCGGTCTCATACATACGGCGCCATCCCTCAGAATGCGCAATGAATGTGTTCCTCCAAATGACGCAATGTGCTGCTGCTAGAACAATGAGATCGTCTTTTGTCTGTGAGTTGCTTCCTCCTGCTAAGCAAGGCTATGTACAAGCGAAAGGTCACAAGTGTCTTAGTTGGCGTCACATGTAGGTGGTGGTGGGTTTAATGCCACCGGTTGTCCTGTGGTCAGCACACCCGACCGCTTGCTACACCGTGCATTAGCAGATGACAGAAACCGGCGCGTGTTGTCACAATTCCATAACTGGGCCTTCATCTAGAGTTCTCCATGAAGCGAGTCTCGTCCGCGGAGCGTTGGTACGGACCCACGGGAACATGTCGATGGCAATCAAACGATATTTGACGAACGATTCGGACTCCTAGTGAGTGGATTGTAGACGCTGCTATGTACATATGCAGGTACCTATGAGCTCTCTGATGATTACCTACTACTCGTTTCTTTCCTTTAGTTTGCGTCTCTATTACACTTTCAACTGTGCCAAAAGACTTTGCCTCCACAACAGTACTCAATCGATAGTGGATGAGGATGGGAAGAAGGCCAGACTGAGGCAGTGTTCCAAATTTTGGGAGCCGTGGAGAAAAGTCGGCTTCTTGGAGAGGACTGTGGCCGCAGGCAATGTTGGAAGAATGCCCTGGCTTGTGGCTTCAACACAAGTTGTACACGCTGCACATCATTTGTGGCATTCTTCTGGTGCGGCCAAAGGAAGGATGTGACCTTCGCGATGAAGCACGCTACCAATGGGTGAGCTACCTGCGAGCGAGTGACGCCCTGCTTCGTTCCGGAAGAGTCAGTCTTGGGCTTGTGAAGTGGCTGGTGGCCTGGCAGCGTTGGCTGGACCTCTGGCTGCTGACACCGTTGGGAGTGGTGCTCAGCCTCGTCTCCCTCTCTGTCATTCGTCGTGTGGAGAAGAAGGACCTTAAGGGAAGCGCCTCTCTGCGCTACCACCAGCTGGAGATAGTCACTGACATTGTCAATGGCTTCTCCAGCCTTCTGTTCTCTCTCCATCTGTACACCAAGTCGATCTGACAGGGTGCCCAGTCGTCCAGCATTCGTTGGCCAACCAAAAGAGAGGTATTCGCGCATTGGTCATCTACCCCGTCTTCCTCCTGAATCAGATCAGTCTCACCCCATTGGCCAGAGACCGTCTTGCGGTCGTGCGAGACCCAGAGGGCTACATCCCTCCAAAGCAGCCGATTCTCAAAGCCTGGTCGTGTTCTTCGCCGTCGCGGTTGTCTCCACCTTGCCTTATGGAGTTATGGTTGCGGCGCTGGTGGCGCGAACTTCCATCGGTTACAAGACTTATCGGTCTCTATATAGCGCTATGGGTGTCACGTCAGAAGTCGTCAGAGCCATTGTCATCGCGGCGCTGTTCTGTATCCAAGTCCATGCCACAGTGAAGATAAGGCGCGAGGTAAAGGGATGGGCCAGCGTTCAGATGGAAGAGCACGAGATGGTGACAGTGGCCAATGAGGGGGAAGGAGGAGAAGGAGAAGGGGCAGAAGGCGACGCCAACGCTCTGAAGAAGATGTTGAGAGACCATCTGCTGCTGCTGGTTGGTACCGTGGGACTGAACCTCCTCTGCGTCCTGGTGTTTCTCATTCACGCCGCTGCCACCGGTGCCATATCGGGCACATTTCTGGTTATGTCCAGCCTGGGACTGTCGTGGTCAAAGTTGGCTCAACTCTACAGAAGCCTCTGGGCTGTGGCCAACCTGTTCCAGCCATTCGTCCTGCTCTTCGCCGACATCAACGGCAGTCTGGGCGTCGTCTGTCACGTCGTTTTTTCGCCGCGCCTCAGCGCGGCGAGGTGTATATATACGGATGACAATGTCTGTCTGTGTGTCCGTCCGTCCGTCCGTCCGTTCGTTGCACCGAAGTGAAATATGCGACATATGTGGTCAAGTAGAGTCGAGGTCGCTGATTACGGATCCGATGTCCGTTTCTGTTGCTAATTTCGCATTTTTGAGATATTTACAATTAAAATATGAAAATGTCGAAAATCGACTTTTTCGCCTGATGAGATAGCGGCGAAATTTCTTCAGAAATGGAAAGAGCATGGACCGCGAATAATTTGTAACACAAAAGAAATTTTTTGCAAATGTGGAATTTGATAGAAATACGCGACTATTTGTCGAAATTTCATAAAATGACAAAAATTGAACGTCATTTACTGACGAATGTGAATGCAGAAATGGAAAAGTCGTGTGCCAGTAAGAATTTGTGACATAGTTCTACAGTTTTCAAAAATGGTGATTTCAATACATTTACGATTAAAATAGGTACGAATATGTCGAAAATCGACTTTTCGCCTAATGATCTAGCGACGAAATTTCCTCGGAAATGGAAAGGGCATAGGCCGCGGATAATTTGTAACATAAAAGAATTTTTTTTCAAATGTGGAATTTTGTAGAAATACGCGATTATTTGTCAAAATTCCATAAATTGACAAAAATAGAACGTCATTTATTGATGAATGTGAATGCAGAAATTGAAAGGTCGTAAGCCAGTAAGAATTTGTGACACAGTTTTTCAGTTTTGAAAAATTGCCATTTGGAGATATTTACAGTTAAAATACGAAAATGTCGAAAATCGACTTTTTCGCCTGATGAGCTAGCGGCGAAATTTCTTCAGAAATGGAAAGCGTATAGGCCGTGGACAATTTGTAACACAAAAGAAATTTTTTTCAAATGTGGAATTTCATAGAAATACGCGACAATTTGCTAAAATTCTCAAAATTGACAAAAACGTCATAACGCAGAAATACGTGCACCAAACAAAATTTCTGGTAGAGAACCACTGCATCAAACAGTTGGGAAGTTTTTTCGATGTGGCGTATTCCCACAGGTATAAAACTTCAGATAAACGGCGTCGTATCATGCCGATACCATATAGCGAATGCGGCGATATCACTGAGCTTTAGATCAGCTGTACAGACAACCGTATCGTGGTAATAGCTGCACTTGATTTGTGGTGCACGTTTTCAAGATACCTTCTCTGGATACAGCTAATTATGCGAATAAAATTCACTACACTGTTCACCAAGATTTGGCAGACACAAAGTATAGGTTGTACTTTTTTCGCCGCGCCTCAGCGCGGCGAGGTGTATATATACGGATGACAATGTGTGTCTGTGTGTGTGTGTGTGTGTGTGTGTGTGTGTGTGTGTGTGTGTCTGTGTTTCCGTGGCACCGAAGTAAAATGTGTGACATATGTGGTCAAGTAGACTCGAGGTCGCTGAGTACGGATCCGATGTCCGTTTCTGTTGCTAATTTCGCATTTTCGAGATATTCGCAATTAAAATTCGAAAATGTCGAAAATCGACTTTTTCGTTTGATGCGCTAGCCGCGAAATTTCTTCAGAAATGGAAGGAGCATGGACCGCGGATAATTTGTAACACAAAAGAAATTTTTTGCAGATGTGGAATTTAATAGAAATACGCGATTATTTGTCAAAATTGCATGAATTGACTAAAATACAAAGTCATTTAATGACGAATGTGAATGCAGAAATGGAAAGGTCGTATGCCGATAAGAATTTGTGACATAGTTTTAAAGTTTTTAAAAATTGCAATTTCGAGATATTTTCAATCAAAATATGAAAATGTCGAAAATCGATTTTTTCACCTGATGATATAGCGGCGAAATTTCTTCAGAAATGGAAAGAGTATAGACTGCGGATAATTTGTAACGCAAGAAATTTTTTTTGCAAATGTGGAATTTAATAGAAATACGTGACTATTTTTCAAAATTCCTTAAATCAACAAAATAGAACGTCGTTTTTGACGAATTTGAACGCAGAAATGGTAAGGCCGTATACGGTATGCCAATAAGAATTTGTGACATAGTTTCACAGTTTTAATAAATTCCAATTTCGAGATATTTAGAATTAAGATTTAAGAAAATCTCAAAATCGAGATTTTCATCAGATGACCAGAACAGCTGTTTATTGATGAATGTGTACTCGGAAACAGAAATGCGTACGCTGAAAACAGGAATTCGCTCGCATCAAACTTTTGGCAAGTTTTTTTGTTGGATGTCACGTTTTCACACAGGTAGGAAACATCAGATAAACGGCGTCGTATCATGCCGATAACATATAGCGAACGCGGCGATATCACTGAGCTTCAGATCAGCTGTACAGACAACCGTATCGTGGGGATAGCTGCACTTGGCATAAAGGTACACATTCTCAAGACACTTTCTCCAGATGCGGCTAACGATGTGCACAAAGTTCACTATACTGTTCACCAAAATTTGACAGACACAAAGTATAGGTTGAACTTTTTACACACACAGCTTGTTTCGCCGCCCCCCAGGGCGGCGAGTATATATGTGACCGGGAGAACCCGTCTTCAGTGAAAACTCGGATATCTGGGTTTTCACTGAGTTGGTTAGTGAAAACCCGGATATCCGGGTTTTCACTGTTGAGTTAGTGAAAACCCGGATATCCGGGTTTTCACTGATCGGTTAGGGAAAACCCGGATAATTCTCCGATATGCTCAAAATCGCGCAATACACTGCTATAACTATATTTCTATTGCCTGTAGCCCGTTTGGTTCCTTCCAAATCAGGCTATGCTTAGGCTCGCCCTGCGCCCACTGTCCACAAGAGTCAGTCGGCGTCGCAGTCTGGCGGGTCGAAGCTTAGGCTTAACGCGACCGGTGACCGACTTCAGGGCGCGCGGAGCGCGCCCTGAAGTTGGTGGTCGCGCTAAGCCTCAGTTTTCGACCCGCCAGGCGCGACGCCGGCCGAGTTATAGTGCAAACAGTGGGTGGGGTGAACACTCCTCCATCTACTTCACCTCCTGCTCAAGCCGGCTGTGCCCCTTCCCTACTAACGTTTGCGACAACTTTCAGTCACGTGCAAGCTGTAAGCGGGATGCACATTCCGTATACTTCGCCCCGTGTTGAACCAGACGTGCCAATTGGCCGCAAATCATGCGAAAATCATGCGCATTGTGAAAGGGGGCGGTTCGGCACAGATGCAAGGTATTGCTAAGATCGCACGTGTTTCGCACTCCAGGACGTTTGTTTCGCGCAATAAACGGCGCGATTTGCCATTTAAAAGCTCTTATTTCGTCAGCAGTGTTGAAAACTATAGAAGGGTCGTATTCTAGGCTAATTCTTAGAAAAGATTGATGAAAACACAGCTATCATGATTTTCACGATCCTCCCACAAAATCATGCATATCCGGGTTTTCACTAAACTTTCAGTGAAAACCCGGATAATTTGACATTATCCGGGTTTTCACTAACCCGTCAGTGAAAACCCGGATATCCGGGTTTTCATTAAGTCGACCCGTGAAAACCCGGATATCCGGGTTTTCACTGGATCCGGGTAGTCACGGTAACATATATACGGACGCTATTGTCTGTTCGTGGGTCTGTGTGTGTGTGTGTGTGTGTGTGTGTGTGTGTGTCCGTGTGTGTCACAAAACTAAACAGGACGGTTAGTGCCACCCAATGGAGTCGAATGCGCTGAGTAACGTGCCGTTGTCCGTTTCTGTTGCTTATTTCGCTATTTCGAGATATTTACAATTAAAATATGAAAATGCCAAAAATGACACTTTTATTTACAAGCCGTATCGGCAAAGTTTTTGCTGAAATGGAAAGGGCATAAGACGCGATGAATTTGCGACATAGTTTCGGATTTTAGAATTCACGAAATTAGGGATATTTTTAAGGGTTTTGTCAAAATTCCCAAATTTCGACAACTTCAAACAGCTTAAATTTCAAAACTTCTTTGCACGTATGTATCGAGCATAGTCTGCCAAGTATTTTTGAAATAGTTTCAGATTTTATAATTAACGAAATTAGGGATATTTTCAAGGGTTTTGTCAAAATCCCAAGTTTCGACAATTTCAAACAGCTTAAATTTCAAAACTTCTTTGTACGGATGTACCGAGCATAGTCTGCCAAGTATTTAGCAAATAGTTTCAGCGAATATAATCAACGAAATTTAGGATATTTTTAAGGATTTTGTTAAAATCCACAAATTTCGACCGTTTCAAACGGCTTAAATTTCAAAATTTCTTTTCACGGATGTGTCGAGCATAGTCTGCCAAGTATTTATCAATTAGTTTCAGATTTTATAATTAACGAAATTAGGGATATTTTCAAGGTTTTTGTCAAAATTCCCAAATTTCGACAATTTCAAACGACTTAAATTTCAAAACTTCTTTACATGAATGTGTCGGGCATAGGCTGCCAACTATTTAGCAACTCGTTCTAGATTTTATAATTAACGAATTTAGGGATATTTTCAAGGTTTTTATTAAAATTCCCAAATTTCGACAATTTTGAACAGCTTAAATTTCAAAACCTCTTTGCACGGATGTATCGAGCATCGTCTGCCAAGTATTTGGCAAGTAGTTTCACATTTTAGAATCCGCGAAAATAGCGATATTTTCAAGGGTTTTATCAAAATTCCCAAATTTCGACAATTTCAAACAGGTTAAATTTCACAATGTCTTTGTGTTGATGCATTGGGCATAGTCTGTCAAGTATTTAGCAAATAGTTTCAGCAAATATAATTGACGAAATTTGGGATATTTTTTGTTAAGATCCTCAAATTTTGACAATTCCAAATAGCTTTAATTTCAAAATGTCTTTGCATAGTTGTGTCGGGCATTGTCTGCCAAGTACTTGGCAAATAGTTCTAGATTTTATAATTAAAGAATTTAGGTATATTTTCAAGGTTTTGTCAGAATTTCTAAATTTTGACAATTTCAAGCAGCTGAGATTTCAACATATCTTTGTGTGGATGCATTGAGCACTAATCCCAAAAGAATATGGCGTCGTCCCATTTATACCCTTTTCAATAGGGCGTCGTCCCAACCCCCAATTATACCCTTTTCAATAGGGCGTCGTCTCATTTAGACACTTTTATTGCACTGAGTACCTGCGGCGAATTTCTCTGATCCATTTATGGATCAGTTGCCACAATTATAAGCGCAAAGTGTGCCTGCGGCGAATCTTCTGATCCATATGTGGATCAGGTACCACGAACAAATCCAAGACCAATTGCGGCGATACCCCACCAGACTGTCGGCTAAATGTCAAGCGGCACTTCACTATCCAGTGCACATTATCGCGCACACGCTCTCAAGTTTACACTGATGCCAACGTGGTGCCACAGTTTTTAGACAAAGCTTGTTGTCCCAGACTTTCGCAGAAGCGCCAGACGGCTTCTTCTGTCAGTCATGTTCTGGAGAACTTCCGCCCAAGTTGAGCCGGCCAACTGAAGTGGCGCTGTGTCGTCTGTCTAGCGACGACAAGGCTGAGGCACTGATGGCATCATGTTGTACAGTAGGTACAGTACATACAATACATACTTGCCTGTTCGCCATCTCTTCTCTCTGGTACAATGCATGTAGTTCGTCCGTTTGAGATGTTTTGCATCGCGTGATGAAGAAAGGAACCAAGTGACAGTTTTCGAACTCAGATTTCTGCAAAACCCTTCACCAAATGCCTCATCATACTTTGAAACAAGCTTAGAGTAAAAACTGGGTACCCGATGATGGTTGATTGGCATTGTATAGTGTTTCGTGCATTTGAGGAGTATATTCAATATTGTGTCAGAATAGAAACTTGAGCATTTTTCTTCGGGGAGTATCGCCGCAGTTACCTCGAGTTTCCAAAGAAAATTTGTGCCATTGTTGGGCATTCGATGCCTATATGGTGCATTGGTGGGTACTGATCCATAAATGGATCAGGAATGTTCGCAGCAGGTTCACTTTGGAATGAAGAGGGTCTAAATGGGACGACGCCCTTTTCTTTTGGGTCACAAATGCGGACGGTGACGGTATCGTTGCTGTAGATTGCAGAACCGCACAGTGAACAGACTTGCCACGTTTCGTTTTCGATTGAATAGTTGGCAAAACATGCGTTGCCGGACACATCCATGGAAACATATTACTAAGTTGTGGCTATTTGAAATTGCCGGAATCTGCCATATTTGAAAAAACCTTGGAAATATCCCTAATTTCGTGAATTCTGAAATCTGAAATTCGGCAATTTTGAGAAAAACCTTGAAAATATCTCTAAATTCATTAATTATAAAATCTACATTACTATGCCAGCTAGGTGTTTTGTCCGTCCGTCCGTCTGACTACGCTTGCCTTCCTAGCACTTCGCCACGCGACGCTTCAGCATGCGCTTGCCTCGCTAGCACTTCGCCACGCCAAGCTTCAGCACGCACGCGCTAGGAAGCCAGCAGGACGCCAGCGGCGTCCCGCAGAGAAGCTCGCTCGCTTTGATCGATCGGCCGCAGAGAATCAATCGCTGCACGGCCAGCGTCGCCTGTTGCTGCCTGCCTTCAACGCAGGCTTTGCCTGAACAGTACGGCAATGCACGGTAGCAGAGCCTTGCAAAAGCGAACAGTGCGGCAGTGCGCAGTACAGCAGAGAACCTTGCAATGTGCAATTCAACAGAGCCGAACAGTACGACAATGCTCGCGCAGGCAATTCAAGCCGCTTCAGCGACTATTTCGCTTGCAACAGGACAGATCTTGCAACAGGACAATCGGCCCGCTGTCTAGCATTTGTTTTGCGCGCCGCTTTGTACGGCGCGTTCGTGAGGCAGTCAGCGCCATTAGCTTGCAACAGGACAGACTTTCTGCAACAGGACGCTGCAACAGTACGGACGTTGCAACAGGATCGTCGCGCGAGGCGACCAGCGGCGGTGGCTCGCAACAGGACAAACCTTTGCAACAGGACAGATTTTGCAACAGGACAAATCTTGCAACAGGACAGATCTTGCAACCGGAAAATCTGTCCGCTTTCTATCATTTTTTTGCACTGCGTTTGTACGGCGCGTTCGCGAGGCAGTCAACGCTGTTGGCTTGCAACAGGACAGACTTTCTGCAACAGGACAAATGTTGCAACAGTACAGACGTTGCAACAGGATGCTCGCGCGAGGCGACCAGCGCCATTGGCTCGCAACAGGCCAGACCTTCTGCAACAGGACAGATTTTGCAACAGGACACATCTTGCAATAGCACAGACCTTGCAACAGGACAGATTTTGCAACAGGACAGACCCTGCAACAGGACAGATCTTGCAACAGGACAGACCCTGCAACAGGACAGATCTTGCAACAGGACAGATCTTACAACAGGGCAAATCTTGCAACAGGACAGATCTTGCAACAGGACAAATCTTGCAACAGGACAGATCGTGCAACAGGACAGACCTTGCAACAGGACAGATTTTGCAACAGGACAAATCTTGCAACAGGACAAATCTTGCAACAGGACAGATTTTGCAACAGGACAGACCTTGCAACAGGACAGATCTTGCAACAGGACAGATCTTGCAACAGGACAGATCGTGCAACAGGACACATCTTGCAACATGACAGATCTTACAACAGGACAGACCCTGCAACAGGACAGATCTTGCAACAGGACAGACCCTGCAACAGGACAGATCTTGCAACAGGACAGATCTTACAACAGGGCAAATCTTGCAACAGGACAGATCTTGCAACAGGACAAATCTTGCAACAGGACAGATCGTGCAACAGGACAGACCTTGCAACAGGACAGATTTTGCAACAGGACAAATCTTGCAACAGGACAAATCTTGCAACAGGACAGATTTTGCAACAGGACAGACCTTGCAACAGGACAGATCTTGCAACAGGACAGATCGTGCAACAGGACAGACCTTGCAACAGGACAGATTTTGCAACAGGACAAATCTTGCAACAGGACAAATCTTGCAACAGGACAGATTTTGCAACAGGACAGATTTTGCGATCTTGCAACAGGACAGATTTTGCAACAGGACAGTCCTTGCAAATGGACAGATCTTGCAACAGGACAGATCGTGCAACAGGACAGATCTTGCAACAGGACAGACCTTGCAACAGGACAGATCTTGCAACAGGACAGACCCTGCAACAGGACAGATCTTGCAACAGGACAGATATTACAACAGGGCAAATCTTGCAACAGGACAGATCTTGCAACAGGACAGACCCTGCAACAGGACAGATCTTGCAACAGGACAGATCTTACAACAGGGCAAATCTTGCAACAGGACAGATCTTGCAACAGGACACATCTTGCAACAGGACAGATCGTGCAACAGGACACATCTTGCAACATGACAGATCTTACAACAGGACAGACCCTGCAACAGGACAGATCTTGCAACAGGACAGACCCTGCAACAGGACAGATCTTGCAACAGGACAGATCTTACAACAGGGCAAATCTTGCAACAGGACAGATCTTGCAACAGGACACATTTGCAACAGGACAGATCGTGCAACAGGACAGACCTTGTAACAGGACAGATTTTGCAACAGGACAAATCTTGCAACAGGACAAATCTTGCAACAGGACAGATTTTGCAACAGGACAGACCTTGCAACAGGACAGATCTTGCAACAGGACAGATCGTGCAACAGGACAGACCTTGCAACAGGACAGATTTTGCAACAGGACAAATCTTGCAACAGGACAAATCTTGCAACAGGACAGATTTTGCAACAGGACAGATTTTGCGATCTTGCAACAGGACAGATTTTGCAACAGGACAGTCCTTGCAAATGGACAGATCTTGCAACAGGACAGATCGTGCAACAGGACAGATCTTGCAACAGGACAGACCTTGCAACAGGACAGATCTTGCAACAGGACAGACCCTGCAACAGGACAGATCTTGCAACAGGACAGATATTACAACAGGGCAAATCTTGCAACAGGACAGATCTTGCAACAGGACAGACCCTGCAACAGGACAGATCTTGCAACAGGACAGATCTTGCAACAGGACAGATCTTGCAACAGGACAGGCCTTGCAACAGGACAGGCCTTGCAACAGGACAAACCCTGGAATAGGACAGACCCTTCAACAGGGCAAATCTTGCAACAGGTCAGACCTTGACAATGAACAGGGCGGACGTTGCGGCGCGCGTGCGAGGCGACCAGCGCCGTTGGCTCACAACGGGACAGACCTTGCAACGGACAGACCTTGAACAGGACAGATCATGCAACAGGACATTACGGCCATTGACGACTACATTCCATGATATTCAGATCTCAGGAATTCTTCTGCAACGGGAAGGAACGGCTAGTATAGAACTATTTGCTAAATTTAGTTGGCAGACTATGCCCGACACAACCATGCGAAGACATTCTGAAATTCAAGCTATTTGAAATTGTTGAAATTTGGGAATTTTAGCAATACCCTTGAAAATATACCTAATTTTGCTAATTATAAAATCTGAAACTATTTGTTAAATGCTTGGCAGACTATGCTCCATACATTCGTACAAAGAAATGTTGAAATTTAAGCTGTTTGAATTTGTCGAAATTTGGGACTTCTGACAATACCCTTGAAAATATCCCTACTTTCGTTAATTATAAAACTTGAAACTATTTGCTAAATACATGGCAGCCTATGCCCGACACAATCATGCAAAGAAATTGTGAAATTTAAGCCGCTTGAAATTGGCAAAATTTCGGAATTTTGACAATACCCTTGAAAATATCCCTAATTTCGTTAATTATAAAACTTGAAACTATTTGCTAAATACATGGCAGCCTATGCCCGACACAATCATGCAAAGAAATTATGAAATTAAGCCGTTTGAAATTGGCAAAATTTCGGAATTTCGACAATACCCTTGAAAATATCCCTAATTTCGTTAATTATAAAATTTGAAACTATTTGCTAAATACATGGCAGCCTATGCCCGACACAACCATGCAAAGAAATTATGAAATTTAAGCCGTTTGAAATTGTCGAAATTTGGGAATTTTGACAATACCCTTAAAAATATCCCTAATTTCGTTAATTAAAAAATTTGAAACTATTTGATAAATACTTGGCAGACTATGTTCCACACATCCGTGAGAAGAAATTTTGAAATTTAAGCTGTTTGAAATTGTCGAAATTTGGGGATTTTAACAAAATCCTTAAAAATATCCCAAATTTCGTTAATTATATTCGCTGAAACTATTTGCTAAATACTTGGCAGACTATGCTCGACACATCGGTGCAAAGAAGTTTTGAAATTTAAGCTGTTTGAAATTGTCGAAATTTGAGAATCTTGACAAAACCCTTGAAAATATCCCTAATTTCGTGAATTCTAAAATCCGAAACTATGTCACAAATTCATCGCGTCTTATGCCCTTTCCATTTCAGCAAAAACTTTGCCGATAAGATCTGAAATTCGGCAATTTTGAGAAAAACCTTGAAAATATCTCTAAATTCATTAATTATAAAATATAGAACTATTTGCTAAATAGTTGGCAGACTATGCCCGACACAACCATGCGAAGACATTCTGAAATTCAAGCTATTTGAAATTGTTGAAATTTGGGAATTTTAGCAATACCCTTGAAAATATACCTAATTTTGCTAATTATAAAATCTGAAACTATTTGTTAAATGCTTGGCAGACTATGCTCCATACATTCGTACAAAGAAATGTTGAAATTTAAGCTGTTTGAATTTGTCGAAATTTGGGACTTCTGACAATACCCTTGAAAATATCCCTACTTTCGTTAATTATAAAACTTGAAACTATTTGCTAAATACATGGCAGCCTATGCCCGACACAATCATGCAAAGAAATTGTGAAATTTAAGCCGCTTGAAATTGGCAAAATTTCGGAATTTTGACAATACCCTTGAAAATATCCCTAATTTCGTTAATTATAAAACTTGAAACTATTTGCTAAATACATGGCAGCCTCTGCCCGACACAATCATGCAAAGAAATTATGAAATTAAGCCGTTTGAAATTGGCAAAATTTCGGAATTTCGACAATACCCTTGAAAATATCCCTAATTTCGTTAATTATAAAATTTGAAACTATTTGCTAAATACATGGCAGCCTATGCCCGACACAACCATGCAAAGAAATTATGAAATTTAAGCCGTTTGAAATTGTCGAAATTTGGGAATTTTGACAATACCCTTAAAAATATCCCTAATTTCGTTAATTAAAAAATTTGAAACTATTTGATAAATACTTGGCAGACTATGTTCCACACATCCGTGAGAAGAAATTTTGAAATTTAAGCTGTTTGAAATTGTCGAAATTTGGGGATTTTAACAAAATCCTTAAAAATATCCCAAATTTCGTTAATTATATTCGCTGAAACTATTTGCTAAATACTTGGCAGACTATGCTCGACACATCGGTGCAAAGAAGTTTTGAAATTTAAGCTGTTTGAAATTGTCGAAATTTGAGAATTTTGACAAAACCCTTGAAAATATCCCTAATTTCGTGAATTCTAAAATCCGAAACTATGTCACAAATTCATCGCGTCTTATGCCCTTTCCATTTCAGCAAAAACTTTGCCGATAAGACTTCTGAATAAAAGTGTCATTTTTGACATTTTCATATTTTAATTGTAAATATCTCGAAAGTGCGAAATTAGCAACAGAAACGGACATCGACACGTTACTCAGCGCATTCGACTCCATTGGGTGGCACTAACCGTCGTGTCTAGTTTTGTGACACACACAGACACACACACGAACGGACAATAGCGTCCGTATATATACTCGCCGCGCTGGGGCGCGGCGAAAAAACTTTAGCCAGCTCGTAAACAACGCGTTCCTTTGCTTTCATGCGAAGTGTCTGTGTCGACCGCTTTTCCTCGGCATTCAAAGAAAACGTGGAGGCTGTTCTGGTGTTCACTCACACTTGCATCTAGGAACTGTAATAAGTTGCAACCAGCTTCCAGCTACAGTATCACAATTTTTAAAATGCTAGCAAATGCAAGCGCGTCATGTTCCTTCAGGCAACGTATACATGAGCGGCACTCTATAAGCGCTCTGGGTCCGACATTGAGAAAATCTATGACAATCTATTAATGAGAATCTATGACGACACGGAAGATCTCGTTGCGCCCTTTCAGCTGACTCTTCGTATGCTTACTGTACACATGGACTTAGGAACTGAAAACGTACCAGGCCAGGCAGGACTCACGCTGGCAAGGCAATCACTCCTGTCATCTTCGCAGAAATCTATTGTACAATCTTCAACTCCGCGTGAAGCATTCACGGCGGGGTCGTATAGTAGGAAGCGGCTCATGCCCGGCTCCTTCTTCTCCAGGGGCTTGATGTAGCAGAGGTGCTGCTCCTCCATGGGGAGGCTGGGATCCAGGGAGGTGGCCAGAATTTCCTCGCGGCAGGTGGGGCACTTGATCATGCCGCACTTGTGCTTCTCCTGCTTTCTGACTCTGCGGCCGCACTCCTCGCAGATGGAGAGTCTCTGGCAGACAGAGTAGACGGGGAGGCCATTCCTGTTGGGCGGCGGAGACTCCTTGTGCTGCTCGAAGCAGGTGGGCGAGGGGAAGTTGCGTCTGAAGGTTTAGTGACACTTTAGGTGCGTCCTTCTCTATCAACACATGGAGAGCAGACCACTAGTGGGAGAGACAGTGAAAGCGTCACACATGCTGCAAGCAAAAGCGCTGCGCAGAGACACACCCATGTACATACAAGCGCAAATGACTCATGACGGGCGCTACGCAAGCTATGGATGGAGAGACAGCCACACTAACCATGGGGCTAACGCCGCGCACAAATATGTACTACTACACAAGCGAACGGGGCAGGGTGACGCGTGTAGAAGCAGCGTACGGGTGCTAAGCAGCGGCACACAAAGCCTGTTGGCAACGTGCGGTGATTTGCGATCACACATACACGCGCACGCGATTGGGTAATCGCAAGTGGGGGAGGGTCGACCGACTAAGCGGGACCCATGGCAGCTAGAGGGGACACACGAATGGTTGTGACAGAATACTGCAGCGTTTCACTTGGTACAAGCAGGGGGCGTTGACTGGAGAAGCGATGCCTACTGTATCTCTGCGCGAATGGGAGTACACACACACACACACACACACAAAATAGGGAAGTGCAAGTGGGAAGGGTTCGACCGAGTAAGCGGGACCCATGGCACTATTAGGCAACGCGTGGTGATTTGCACATACACACAAACGCGAGCGATTGGGGAATGCAAGTGGGGAGGGTTCAACCGACTAAGCGGGACGCATGGCACTATTGGGCAACGCGCGGTGATTTGCGCATACACAGACACACGAATGGATTTGACAGAATACTGTTTCACTTGGTACAGGCGGGTGCAGTGACTGGAGAAGGGCGTGCAAGCAAGCAAATGGGAGTGACAGCGCGCGGCGAATTGCACATACACACACATTAGGGAAGCGCAAGTGGGGAGGGTCGACCGATTAAGCGGGACCCAGGGCATCTAGAGTGTCACTTGGTACAAGCAGGCACACTGACAGGAGGAGCGGTGGCGCAATGACTACTGTATCTCTGCATACCATGGAACAAAAGCTCACCTGCAGTCGGCGCAGTGGACGAACTGGGCTCCTTCCTTGGGGCAGTCGCAGTGGCCTCTCTTCTGGCAGTATTTGCAGGTGATGTCGCAGCGGTGGTTGTTGGAGTGGTCGTAGCCAATGTCGCAGTGGGAGCAGTAGTAGGCCGACTCCAGAAAGGCCGGCATGGAGGTGATCAGCCACGCGTGGTCGCTCTCCAGCAGGATGGGGATGATCGTGGCGTCGGGAACCGTTTCCATCTCCAAAATGCAGCCTCCACCGGCGCCCAGAGCCCACACCTGTAAATGTTTTGCATTAGCGTAGGGCACACACCATAGTTTTGCATTAGCATATGGAGCATTCCAACGGTTTGCTGTGGCAAAAGCGGGGCAGTACCTTGATCCGAAACTCCTTCTTCAGGTGGCGTCTGATCTGCCTGACGTCGTCCAAATCCAAGGGTCCCTCTTGTCTGACGCCCGCCTCTCTCAGCAGTCGCAGGGCCTCCACCTTCTGAGCAGTGCCTTTGGGGGCTCGAAGCCGCGCCCACGTCCTGGCCTCTTCAGGGGAGTCGTGACGCTTCGACCTGGCGATGCCGCAGGCGATGGCCCTCGCAATGCAGAGCTTGTCGTTTCGAACAGGCTTGATCTCGAACAGGCAGCCATTCCTGGCACTCTTCTCCTTCAGCCACTTCTTCAGGTTGCAGGGGGCGGGCAGGCCGCTGGCGCTGGGCACCTCCACCACGAAGGTCTTGACGTCCATGTCCGTGATCTTCACGTCGGTATTCGACTGGATGACCCTCTCGAGGATGTTCAGCACCTTCGAGGCCGAGATTCTGTCCCTCTTGCAGACTTCGATTCCGACCGGCTGCTCCAAGTCCGGGTGGCGGATCTCCATGCCAATCCTGGCGTTCTGGGAGGTGCCTTGGAAGGCTTCTTGAATGAGGGAGCCAAAGGCGTGGTGCAGGTCGTCGGGGGAGTTCATGTTCTCCTCGTGCAGCCTCATCCTGTAGTTGCTGATGGTCGTGCGGAACTTCTTGCTCTCCGTCCTGGCCAATCTCTCGATTTTGTAGAACTGGCCACCCGCGGCGCCGCCCACTTGACCACTGGAGGGGGTACTGGTCGGAGAGGGACTCTGAGAGGGTGGGGTGAAGCCCACGGGGGAGGGCGGCGTCCCATAGTCCACTGGCAGACTGTCCACTGACGACAGGCTCAGAAGGGAGTAGGGCGACTCCTCCAACTCTTCCTGTGATGAGTCCGATCCACTGGAGAGAGAGTAGGGCACCAGACAGGGTCTCTTCATAGGCGGCGAGCCTTCGGAGTCTTCTGACAGCTGTCTTCTGACCGGAGCGGCTTCTGACGTGGTCGACTGACTGTCCAGAAAGTCCCAGAACTCGCCGTCGCCCAGGGGCAAAGATCCGTCGGGGCAAATCTTCAGATACTGGCTGAGGATGGCGTCCCACAGGCCCGGCATCGCCTTGGGCAGTCCCAACTCGATCAGCCGATTCAGCTCCGCCACTGAGGAAACGCTGCTCAGATCCATGGTGACGGGCGCCCAGCCACAGAGGCTAAGAGAAGAGAACGACGACGACGACGACCACAACGGCACCCTCCCACTACGCAATCCCAGTCCCAGAGGAGGAAGGAGGAACTAATGCGCGAGCGTATGCGGGGTTCTCATTGACGAGAACGGACGTAAATAATCAAGGGGGAGGTCCGAGGACTGACCAGAAATGGAAGATGGCGGCTATTTAAGGCTCCTGCAAGTTGGCGGGAAAGCCGCTGATTGGCCAGCAGCTGGAGACCCCTGGACGTGGGGGTGCCGCTCGAGCAGCAGCACTCCTCCTGATTGGGCATCTGCTCCTCCAGCCAATGGGCGCGCACCACCGCTGCTCCAGCTGGACGATTCCTGGAATTGGGAGGCCCCTATGACCATATATGGAGCGTTCCCCACTGCTGCGCCTATGCACGCTTGTCTAGGCGTATTTTATTCCACCCAATACGCTAGGAATTTATCCACCCTCCCACGGAAATATTTACTCACTCAGGTGGCCTCCCCCTACCCCAAACGGAGTGAAACTCCCCTCGCCCCACCCCCACCGTACTCCCCCTACCCCAAACGGAGTGAAAATCCCCTCGTCCCACCCCTACCGTACTCCCCCTCCCCCAAACGAGCCGAAATATTGCTCGCCCCACCCCACCCAGTCCTGCAATCTACAGCCTTAGCCACAGTTTGAATCTGGCGGAAAATCACGCCCAGTACATTCCACCAAAGACCGGCCAGCACCGGCCCAAAAATCTACTAGGGAGGCCAAAGAAATCACAACACCCAGACTATTGGGCTTATAGAAGGGGGTGCGTTTATTAGAGACGCTTTCAGCCTTAGGCTTGTGCTGACCAATCAACTCACAGCCTTAGGCTTAGCCACAGTTTGAATCTGGCGGAAAAGTCATCGTCTGGCACCGCAGCACTTTTCCCCACAGCACTTTTCACCAGAAACTTTTCACCAGAAACTTCGTAGCACTTTTCACCAGAAAGCCGATCCTTACTACTGTTGTCCACTGCGTGGACATGGACAGGTCATGTATCTCAGGAAAGTTCCCCCCTTGTGGGGGGGGGGGGGGGGGGGGGTAAGGACAGGTGAATTTGTTCGGGTGAGGTTGAACAGGCTGTGTATCTCAGATGACTTCTCAGCCTCTAAGCTACACGAACAAATTCAGCGTGCTCTGTTTGCAGGTGCCAAACTCGCCTTCAAAGTGCACAGTGGAGCTCTGAATTAGCACTATTTCTATGTACTTCGATACACCGTGTTGGCTTGTGAAGCTCACTGTTTGTGCGCGTTGCTTAGTGGATACACGGTGCCCATTGATGCATTGATGTGGGAATGTGGGCTTGGGGGGGGGGGGGGGGGTCGTCGCACGTACACACGTTGCGCTGCGCTTACTGCGTACGTTATGTTGTTTGAGTGCTGCCGTGGTAGACACCTACCCAGGGTTTGTACGTGGTGAAGTGCGCGTAACCGCCTGTCCGTTGCGCCTACAGTGAGAACATCCGTGCGCGTGAGCAGAGCACGCTGAATATGTTCGTGTAGCTTAGAGGCTGAGAAGTCATCTGAGATACACAGCCTGTTCAACTTCAGCCCGAACAAATTCACCTGTCCTTACCCCCCACAAGGGGGGAGATTGTTTGTTGTTTTTTGTCATATTTTGTCCAAATTTTCGCCTGCGGCACTATATTTCGTCTATTCATGCACAAATTAGCATGTTTTTGACCAAATTAAAGCAATTTTTAGCGTACTTTTGGCCAGTCTAAGAAGCTGTTCACTGGTCCCCCCGGGACCCCCGCTCTTAAAAATTTTCCTTAACTAGAACCCCCCCCCCCCCCCTGGCCTCCGGGTGGCCTACACCTGTGTATGCTTCCGGGGGGGGGGGTGGGGGGGTCGCTAACCATCTAACCGGTCCGTTGTTACCACAAGAGACGGCCTGTTTCAGACGGTCGTCTTCTGCAGCGAGTCCCACGGGATGCTGATCATCGGCCTCTTCCCACTGGCCCACCACGCGTTGGGCTCTCTCGTCTTCGGCCTCGCCCTGGGCTGCGTCCTGCTGCTGACCATATGGCTCTGGTTCAACATGCCCGAGACACAGGGACGCTCCGTGGATGAGGTTCTACAGGAGATTCTGGGAACAACAGACGAAGTCCCACGAAGACATGAGAAAGATGCACAGAAGGAAGAGCAGATTTAGGAAAGAAGATCCTTGCTTTTGTAGGCATTGTGCGGGTGACGGGGAGAGGGGGGGGGGGGGGGGGGTGGCCATGGGATGCTTAACGTTATCATCTTGCCTTACGTGGCTGGCTGAACAAGTCTCTAACCAGGCAAGTCGTCCGGGGGACGCAGTATACTCCACAAATTTGAACTCCTACGCACGGTGACTCCTCTGCTGTTGTGGCCTCGTGACACTCCCAATCGGAAAACTAATGCCGAATTCGTGATCTACATCCCAGAATACCCCAGAATCAACATACAACACCCCTAACTTCCTATGGACTCGCAGAAACGAAATTCTGCAGTTGGGGTACGGTAGCATGCGATTTCGTCATAGGTACGTTCAAACATTATCTAAACGATAAACGAATGCCAAATTCGTAATCAGCGCCCCCGAAAACCCCGAAATCGAGTATAATATTGCAAAAGTCGACCAGTACACCCACAATTCAAACGGACGCGGCAGGGATACTGTAGCTTCGAAAATTTTTCAAAAATACTTTTCTGGGCCATATTTAAGCGCAGAATCGTTTGAAACCACTTTTGGAACGATTCGGCGACGCATTCGAGCGCTCTAGGCGCCGAAACGCGAAAATCGCAATTTTCGACCCCGGAGTCGAAAAAGTCGCAGTGTAAGAAAGTTTTTTGTGTTTCGCCCGATTTTCTCCGTTCATGGCTCATTCGATAGAGGACATCTGGGAAGGAGCACCAAGAGTGGTCTCGCCACTCTAGCTGCTACCTAGCTCGCACAGCAGGCCGTCAAAGTTGACCCAGGGCCAAAATTCGCGAATTTTTCAAATTTGGCGCCAAAATGGGTCCCGCAGCGATCCAATTCTTTTTTTGCGTGTTCGGCACTATCGAGTACTACAACATATCAAAAGATAGTATATACCATTATATGCAACTTTTTCGAGTTCTACCTTGTTTAACCCATTTTTCAGTACTTTGAAAATTTAAATTTTTGAATTTCCCGCCAACGGGGTACCGGAGCGTGACCCCGTTTGGTGTCCACCCTGCCCACTTACTAGGCCTACCCAACGCAAAAGACCGTTTGCAAATCGGCCGCTGCACGCGCGAACACCATCCGTTAGAAATTACTGCGTTTCGCGCACAAACGCTATATACTCCACACTTTTTTGTGGAGTATAATAAAAGCAAAGTGGTTGTGAACTTTGTATTTTCACTGAGATTGCAGCAAGGCCCTTTCCGGTTTCGTGTAGCGCTTCGACTCTCCTCGCGACTACACTTTGGAGTGGTCTTGCCACGCAACATTGGCATCGCTCGGGTATAATTATTTACACCAAGAACATTACGTTTTGGACTGATTTTAAAACAAGATTAGTAGACGGGGGCAAAGCCCCGCTGGACACTCCTTCCCTCCTCTATAAAAATTTCGGAGGCATTTGGAGGTATGGTGGCCTTGTTAAACAGGGTATCCACTAACCACTGATGAATGAGAGTCTTGGTCACTCCGATCGCAAAACTACTAGCAAATACGGAACCGCTGCCCTCTAAAATCGCACAATCGACACACAACACACCTGGCTTCTGCTGAATCCACACAACCACATTTCCGCTTGAGTGTACTGTAGCATCCAAATTCTTCAAAAACAACTCAATTGTCTCCAAAACGAAAAACCAATGTCAGACTCGTTATCAGCGACCCCGAAAAATCAGAATCGAGTACCCACACGTTAGCAATCTGGGCAGCCAACAATTTGAATTGAAATTTCCTGCTAAAATACGCGTCGTCGTGCTTGTAACAAAAATAACGTACCCTCCCTTTGGATGCTCTATCACGTGAAATCGAGAACATTCACCTGACGTGTCGATTGCCGCTCTACGACGTAAGACGAGCGAGTTAGAGCCGCTTTGTGCTTCTGCCTTTTTGGGTTACTGTGACTCGCGGAATACAAGTTTTTGGGTTTCGATCGACGGCAGAACAAAGATCAGTGAGTCGAGAGCTATCCAACGAGCTCAAGATCGTCTCTCTACGACGCAAGTTGAGCGAGTTAGAGCAATTTTAGGGTAAAATCTCCAGAGTGGCGTTTTCCGTAGTGCGTAATTGAGAAACTTGTTGCTGCCCCATGAAAAGCACACCGAGAGCTTTCACCTAACGTGTCGGTTGCCGCTCTACGGCGTCAGACGAGCGAGTTAGAGCCGTTTGTGTTTCGCGAACTTGAACGTTGATTGTCTTCACAGTCTGAGATATCGAGAATACTCCCTAATGTGTAACCCACGCTTGATGCACTGCCGCGCACACGAGTTGCTCGTATCACTGAGTCAAACTGTTGTTGGAAATCACTCATTCTGAGCTGTGGTATTCCTACTGTGCATTGTTGGTGACACAATACACCAAATTTCACCCTCAGATCGCCGGCGCACCCTGCGCAGCGACCGTGCTGTCAGCCTCAGCACATATCGCATGCTATACAACACGCAAGAACAGTGCACAGGGCACAGCTTTACTCACACTGTCTCATCTAGATGCATTGCATCCTCTTCCCCAACTCGGACTCAGAAACGGCAGCGGCAACCGGACGAACGCACAGGCAGGCACTGACTCACCCACTTGCCAAGTCACGCCAGCGACGCTTGCAAGCATCACCTGTGCAGGCCAAAGGCTTCATAATAGCGCGCACGCAAGCATTTCGAAACTTGCGTACTTGACCGACTAACAATAGCAGAAGTCAGGCAGTGTATCTTGGATCCAGTTGGCTTTCTATCCCACGCAGAGGACAAAGCAATGCTGCGCACAAGGCGCGGCGCCGATAGCCTGCGACGCTCTGAGACAATTTGTCCCACCCCTTGTTATTCTCGTCAAGGAGACTCTTGTTGTGGTTGCCCCTGCTGTTCTCATTCTTACTGAAAATGGTCGATAAGGTCTACTCTGCTGGAGGTCTTCGTCGTCCTACGGTTCTTCAAGCGAGCAAGGATGGAGCGGAGATCAACGAGCGGCTGCCCGACGATCTTCTGCTGGCCGTCTTCTCCTATTTCGCCCTCAGTGAAGTCAACCGCCTGCGACGCGTCTGCCGTCGATGGGACCGCCTCTGTTCCAGCACCAGAGCGGTCAAGGTGTTGAGCGCTGAGGCGTTCTGCGATCGCGGTGCGTACGAGCTACGTTTCACCACCAACAAGGGCCTCACGAGCGCCTTGCGGATCGCCGGAGACGCCGAGCACAAGAAGGCGGTTCGCCTCCTACTCGACCACTGTCTGCCCACGACGCGCCGCCTGCTGGTTCGCTACGTCTTGAGTGACCTCTCCGACGATGACGACCGACGCGTTCAGTGTCGAGACGAGCGGGACCACAGAGGTGCTGCTCCATTGTTCTTGGACTTGGTGGGCAGCAGACGGCGGCCTTCGTAGGACGGCGTGGAGTGCTCAACCTCTTGGAGATCGACGCGACCTTCGCCTATCGATGGTGCGACATTGGCCTGCTGCCGATTCTGGACGAGCTGGCCGCCTCCTCTTTCAAGGGCTTGCTCGCCAGCCCGACGCTGCGCGGCCTCTGCTTGCATCGAGAATACTTTGGGGTGAGTCAAGGCGTGTACTTCGACAGCTTCCTCCCACTGGTCGCGCCTCTATGTAGAAGAGCTGTGTCTTTACGCGCTGGGCCACTGGCACTTCAGCAGCACTACTGGACTATTCCAACGTTTCACCTACCGGTCACACCTCCAGCAGACTCTTGCCACTGTTCGGCGGTTGTCGTTACACATTCTTGACAGGGCTGACCATCAGAAACTGAGTTTTACATATTTTCAACGCAAGGACGAGCTACAATATGAAACTTGTGAGATGTCGTCTTGGTTCGGTCTACCAAACGGTGACGTAGAATAGTCATTGCAAGACACGACAGTCATAACTCCAAAGCAACTCTTTTCGTTCCACAATAACAAAAGCCATAGCATTAGGTACCTGTGACCTTAATATTGCAATCAAGGGTTTCTACTGGGCAGCCCCTTCTCAACTCCGGATTGCGGGGAGCCAGCCACATCTGTGGGTTGCATGGGTTGCACCCACCCTTCCCCACTGATGGCTGCTGTGACGCATCTACACGTGGACAACTACAACGACGGCAACAGCAATGGCGCCCTTCTGCGCGACTTGGTCAACGACGCACCCCTCCTAGAGCGACTCCACGTCGGCCTTTTGCGGTTTACTGGGGCCGATCCGTCTTCTCAAGAGCTGGCCTTCGGCTACGGGGACCTAATCGCCTTGTGTCCCAAGCTGGCCTCTCTCGACATCAGGAGACTGGACTTGGAAGACTTCTGGGGCCGGTTGCATTCCCCTCCATTAAGTTAAAGTTGACTTTAACTCTGGACTTAATTGACCGATCAAACTTAACGCGCGTTGCACACTGCTCCGTTAAGTTAATGGAGCGATCAGCGTTAACTGGCCCAGTTAAGTTTTTATTCGGAAAATTTAAAGTAGCCTTGGAGGTACTTTAAATGCCGCGTTAAGTCAAACAATGCGCTCGAATAAGCTTGTAACGCCAATAACTTGCATTCTCGTCCTTTCTTATAGAGCCACCTACCGTACCTTCTTACCAGTAACGAATCCAGGGGAGGGGGGGAGGGGGGGGGGGGGGTTGTGCATCAACCCAACCCCCCTCTCAAACCGCCCCTAAGTACTGTAAACCCTCCAATAAGCGACCTAATCTCAACCACCCCTTGGTAAGGGGGGGGGGGGTCGTTAATTGGAGCTTCTACGGTATTCTACTACCGAGAATTTGTGCGTTGACACGTCTAAGGCAAAGAAAATTGTCTGGGCTGCAACATTATCTTGTAGGTATCATGATAAAACAACCACAAGCCTCATACCTTTAACAGTTGCGCTATTTATTTAACGACATTGTCACAAGGAATATCAAAATCGGCAAAAAAATTTTGACGTACTTCTCGGTCCCCATTCTCGCCAATTCTATCTATTGTCCATTGCTGTATCTTATAACAACAAAGGTTTGACTTTGACGTTCGAATAACACATTTATTTTAATTATCGGAGTATGGCAATTAGTGAAGCGTGACGCTTGAGTCTTGAATAATTGTTGCAGCCTCTTTGCGATGTTTCACTTCCAAGGATGCGTTCAGAGTAGTGGCACATGAAAGTCAAAATCATCTCCTCCGTAAGCGAGTCCTTTCTACTGAACATCAACAAACGAGAAACAAGCTCTATGATTTGAACGGAGAATCTATGTGAGTGTGCATGCCGTACATACCTCGGTACTTCTCTGCTGGCGGCCGTTAAGATTTAACTTAATTTGGTGTTAATCGGGCGATCCAGTGATGGCCCGGTTAAATTGCAGTGTGCAACGCAGACCCAATTAACTTTGATCGACCAATCAGAAAGTTAATCGGGCAATCACTCGCTCGGGCGATTAACTACTTAAACGGGCAGTTAACTTTAACGCCAACTTTAACTTGACGGAGAAGTATGCAACCGGCCCCAGGGGGCAATGCACTTTGACTCCGCGCCAACACGATTGGCCAGTGGAGCGGCCGCAACCACTGAAGATAGCCCATTACGCCCACGGCCAGGTCGAGCCGCCTGCGAAGGAAGGCCGTCGTCAGCAGTGGGACTGCCGGCCGGGCAGTCTGATCGTTGGAGAAGGAGTGCGTCTGCTGGAGGCGGCAAAAGAACAGGATCAGTTGAGAAGCGACTTCTGGAGGCCCTGGCTCTTGGCGGCCGGTCACGCGCACCGCTAACAAAGAAGATTCACAGCATGCCTCCGCATTGATCGATGTAGACTGGACCCACCCATCACGCGTGCTAGACCTTCCTTCAACAGTAGTTTGAAGCCGTCATTCATCAACTCTTGTCAACTGCGGTTCCATATTCGGCACATACAGGGTTTTTTTTAGATGACCACTTTTCGTTCGGCCAGATTTTGTGCAAAACTAAACCAATGTAAGTGAAACTTTAACACATGGTCAGAAAGGCTTTGCCATTTTGTATGTTAGATGCCCAGCTTAATTGGTCTTGCACTGCGAAAATCACAGGGTGTCAAAGTTCAGGCCGGAAATCTCACGATTGGCCGACTTTGAAGCACGGCAACTCGGTCGTTCCGCCGCAAAAGACAGTATATACCATTATATGCAACTTTTTCGAGTTCTACCTTGCCCAACCCAATTTTCAGTACTTTGAAAATTTAAATTTTTGAATTTCCCGCCAACGAGGTCCCGCAGCGTGACCCCATTGGTCTTCCACCCTGGCCCCTTACTATACCTACCCAACGCAAAAGATCGTTTGCAAATCGGCCGCTTCACGCGCGAACGCCAGACGGGCAAAGTTTCTGCTTTCGCGCACAAACGCTATATACTCCACACTTTTATGTGGAGTATAACAAACAACTTCACTTTTTTTAAACAGCTTGAGGAGGCTACATAGCTACAGACAAGCACGATTGCTTTGGTACTGAGTCGTTGTTACACCATGCCATGTATGTTAAGCTTGCGCGTTTGAAAAAATATTTTCAAAGTTTGAAAATGTTTGACCTACGAAAAATTTGTTATCTACTAGGTACAGTTGACTTATCGTGTTTGTTGCCTTTATGGTATGTGTATATTGTCGACACGTCTGTTTTGTTCCAGTTTATTACAGTCTGTTGTCCAATCACGTTTTAGATTCAACTCTTTTGCCAGCGGAGCCCTGACAGGCTACCTCATTGGGGCGTCTACCCGACGCATGTACTACTATCACCATCCACACAGGAGATATAGTCGGCAGAGCACCGACTTTGGGGCATGGATCTTGAAATAGTCACAAAATATTGCTAGGATATCTAATCTACCGTGAATCTTCCAATGAGAGCCCCCCTCGAATAAGCGCCTCCCCCCCCCCCCCTCCCCCCAATAAGCGCCCACGTTTGGTAAGTACCAGTAGTGCTTTTACACTAGTAGGTATACATGCTCTATGATGATTCCTAACACAAGATAGGGCTTTCAATGGCAGCACAACGCTTAATGGTACCTTTGGGTAGTTCGATAAAAAAATTCAACAGTTTCAGTCTCAAAGCTATGCAGATGTACGCAATAATGTGGCAACAATAGGAAATCTTGGCACTCTGGAGGAGTCGAGTTAATAAGCGGCCCCTACTCTCGAATTAGCGCCCCCCCCCCTTCCAATAAGCCCCCTCCCAGACGTCGGTTGAAGAAATAAACGCCCATTGAACTTATTGGAGGATTTACGGTATTTACGATTACAAAAACTTTTATATCACAGATCTTCGTGTGCCATGCGAAGGTGAACTCAAGCCTGCTAATGGAAACCAATCAAACTGCCGGCTTCAACGAGACTCTGCTTCAAATTGGCCAGTCAGAAATGGGCGACAACAGCTCACTCACGAAAATCTTTTGGAAGTGAGTTTGGCATAGCGCAACGGTAGCCAGGTCAAGAGTTCTAGCAAGGTACAGCAACACTTACATGTTGTCGTGGGTCATAAGAGTTAATTACTGCCGGATTGCTACACAATTTGAAACTAATTTGTGCCTTGCCCGAATTAAAGAACGCTTGCATTTGGTGACTTCATCATCTGTAATCGACTAGCAGGTACATATTCTATACATATTTGCACGGTCTTCTCTTTTGCGCTTCGATTTGTGTGATGACTTTGCAAACACAATTTTGTGTGGAAATCTCCGCAAGTATTAACGTTTGATCTGCGGCGCTACAGGTGCACGACCAGAGAGTATTGCTGCCCCGAATACGACTGCTGCGCGGACAGGAGCTCGAACAAAACCGTCTGGAATTTCCCAATAAAGGGATTTTTGTGAGTGTTTGGAATAGGGTTGAATGTCCCGAAATCAAGTTTGAAATTCCCCAAAATTCAGCGCCGTTTTCCTGATCATTTGGGTCAGTCTGGCTATTCGGCAGTTGATCAGACGCAAGAACGCGGCTGCCACATTACCCGTCGCTGTCACTGGACCACAGGTAAGACTTCATCCCAGAGAATTTCTTGTACCTTTTTTCGCCCGGCCTCAGCCGGGCGAACCCCTACGAGAGCTTTTCGTGCGTGCGTGCGTACGTACGTAGGTACGTTCGTTCGTTCGTCACGCTCTCAGATCTCGGCGTTGGTAAGTCGTAGGAAGGAGATCTTGGACTTTATGGATAGGTCTCGACTCACTGAGAATTGCGCTAAGAGGTTTCGAAATTCAAAGGTTTGAATTACGCGCGCTACAGTAACGCGAAGGTCAAAGCTTAAAACGGCTCTAACTCGCTCGTCTTACGTCGTAGAGCGGCGCGCGATAGGTCAACTAAAAGGTCTCGACGTGCGCTTTCGTTTGGCATTAAAACTTTTGTTAATTACGCAAACACGCAACACGAAAAGCGACATCCTCGCGTTTTCAACGCAAAAATCGCTCTAACTCACTCAGCGTGCGTCGTAGAGAGACGATCTTAAGTTGGTTGGATAGATCTCGACTCACTGATCATTTGTTCTCCTATTGGTCGAAACCTAAAAGTTTGAATTTCGCGCGCTACAGTAACCCAAAGGTTCAAAACGCTAAACTTCTCTAACTCGCTCGTCTTCCGTCATAGATCCGTCATAGAGAGAGAGAGAGTTCATTGAATAGGTTTCGGCACACTGATAATTTCGTTAAGAGAAGTCGAAATTCAAAAGTTTGAATTGCGCGCGCTACAGTAACCCGAAGGTCCAAAATGCAAAACGGGTCTAACACGCTCGTCTTACGTCGTAGAGCGGCGTGCGATAGGTCAACTAAAAGGTCTCGACGTGCTCTTTCACTTGGCGTAAAAATTGTGTTGATTACGCAAACACGAACCACGAAAAGCGACATTCTTGCGTTTTTAGCATAGAAATCGCTCTAACTCGCTCAGCGTGCGTCGTAGAGATGCAGCAACGCGGGCCGGCGCTTCCCCCTCTGCGCCTCTCACCTGCCGGTTCGCGAGCAGGTCGGCCGGCGCCTGCGGCAGTCGTCACTACGTCTCACTCTCCTTCACGCCGTCCGAAACGAC
>JASAMZ010007849.1:0-31589 GCA_030248115.1 Linhomoeus sp. GSCO2_2 | reverse complement strand
GATCGCCCGGGATTAATTTTTTTAGCAGACAAAGTTGTTCGTAAGACAAGGGTTTAAAAACAAAAGTATTTCTTTCAGGAATGACCGTTCAACAACTGCCTAGACGTTAAGCTTTCAAACGGTCGAACGAATGCCGCTCTACAACGTAAGACAAGCGAGTTAGGGCCGATTTGCTGTTTGAACCTTTCGAGTTACTGTAACTCGCCAAATTCAAACTTTCGAATCTCGACTTCTCTTAACGGAAAGATTAGTGTGACGAAACCTATTCAACAAACTCAAGATCGTTTCTCTACGACGGAAGACGAGCGAGTTACAGAAGTATTGCGTTTTGAACTTTTGGGTTACTGTAGCTCGCGATATTCAAACTTTTGAGTTTCGACCAATAGAAGAACAAATGATCAGTGAGTCAAGAGTTATCCAGCAACTCAAGATCGTCTCTCTACGACGCACGCTGAGCGAGTTAGAGCGATTTCTATGCTAAAAACGCGAGAATGTCGCTTTTCGTGGTGCGTGTTTGCGTAATTAACAAAATTTTTACTCCAAGTGAAAGAACACGCCGAGACCTTTTAGTTGACCTATCGCACGCCGCTCTACGATGTAAGACGAGCGTGTTAGAGCCGTTTTTCGTTTTGGACCTTCGGGTTACTGTAGCGCGCGCAATTCAAACTTTTGAACTTCGACTTCTCTTAACGGAATTATCAGTGTACCGAAACCTATTCAAGGAACTCAAGATCGTCTCTCTACGACGGAAGACGAGCGAGTTAGACAAGTTTTGCGTTTTAAACCTTTGGGTTACTGTAGCTCCCGAAATTCAAACTTTTGAGTTTCTACCAATAGAAGAACAAATGATCAGCGAGTCGAGAGCTATCCAACCAACCCAAGATCGTCTCCGTACGACGCACGCTGAGCGAGTTAGAGCGATTTCTGCGTCAAAAACGCGAGAATGTCGCTTTTCGTGGTGCGTGTTTGCGTAATTAACAAAAGTTTTAATGCCAAACAAAGCGCACGTCGAGACCTTTTAGTTGACCTATCGCACGCCGCTCTACGACGTAAGACGAGCGACTTAGAGCCGTTTTCAGTTTTGACCTTCAGGTTACTGTAGCGCGCGTAATTCAAACTTTTGAATTTCGAAACCTCTTTGCGCAATTATCAGTGAGTCGAGACCTATCCATAAAGTCCAAGATCGCCTTTCTACGACTTTCCAACGCCCAGATATGAGAGCGTTACGAACGCACGAACGCACGAACGCACGAACGCACGGACGATAAGCTCTCGTAGGGGTTCGCCCGGCTGAGGCCGGGCGAAAAAAACCAGTCCCACTTATATCTCTTGAGAAATGTCGAATTTGGTAATTTTTGGATATGTTATAGTTCTCGACAATACCTATCCGGAAGAAGAAACCTCACCTTTCAAGGTGGTCCTGCGCTGACGTTGTTATGGGCATAAGAAAATTTTGGAAGTGTGAAATTTCAAAGTTGTGAAATTCTGGTATAATCCACTCACAAAATTCACCTACAAATGCATATATGTAGTATAACCTCAGTCTTTCTGGCCCATCTTTGCAGAATCTTGCTCTTTAGATAACAAGGATCCACTAGTCATGGCATAGTGATCAGAAATCGCGGCTAGTCTTTCCTAATCTCTTGTGGTGCCTGGCTAGTCTCCGCTGCTTCTCTGTGTATAGTCACCTCACCACGGGCGCAGGCCAACTGATAAGGCAAGTGAGCGCGTGCGTGCGCCCATGTGTACGTGTGCGTGTGCGTGCGTAGTGTATGTGCGCACACGTGTGTGCATGCATGCATAGTGTGTGTGGTGTGCATGCAGAGTACACACATATGGGTACTGTTGTCATGGGAGCATGGGTGGACAACTCGTTCTGCTAGCAATGTCCATTATTACATACTGTAACCCAAACAGACAAAGAACTGGTTGGTGGTTGTTGCGCGAAGTAGATGGTTGGATAGCAGTATTATTGTGACTCGAAGGTGAGAAGGATGCCAAGTAATGAAAGGGATGAAGGATGATACCATGTCTGTCACCACTTCTGACAACCTTTGATCACACAATGTCAGGGAACTAGAGGCCATTGGATGATGCAATCAACCATCAGATGGCAAATAGCTTGTGGCGAACGAAGGTTACAGAATAAACCAGTCTCAATGCCGAGCGTGTTGTCATGTGAAAGCAAGTATGAGGATGTGTCACATGTCCATGCACTAGCACATATAGGCCTAAGAGACACTCGCTGGCCCTAGAATACACTGTACTGCTGCTGCTGCTACTGCTAGGCCATAGAGTCTACTCAAGCGGAACCTCAGGCAGATCACACGAGAGCCTCCATTTCTTCATCGTCGCTAGTGGTGCCAAACATCTCTCTTCCTTGAAGACACGCCCTTTGAACTGGCTCCGCTCGCTGGACCCCCTGGCTGCCTATGCTTCTCTTTGTGGGAATCGGCTGAAAAACTCTGAAGTCAATAAATACATCAACATCAGCAACACAACAACAGCAAGGTTAGACTGTCACAAAGCATGGACAGTGGACATGATTTACAGTGTGTGTTGAGAGAGGGTCTTGCCAAGTACCGGTAAGCAAATAGTACATCAACACACACGCACATGTCTATAAGACAATTTGTTTTAGAGCATAACACACCTGAGCAAATGGCCGTGTCGGTTAGAGCGCTCAGTTAAAAGAGGGCACAGACCTGCAGGTCAACCAGACCCATGGGTTCGAATCTGGCTGGGAACCCAAACAAATTTCCTTTGAGAGAGGAGTGCAAAAAAGTTCTCTCCCCTAAACCTCAGCAGGTCCCTCTCTTTTGTATTATTCTAACTTGTCCATGACCCTTTTGTAGATTGTAACCAGATCTCCTTGGATTAAAAAGACTTTTAAAAAGAGAAGATTTCTCTTAGCAACAAGCTCTTTTAAAAAAGTTGAGTTGTTTTATTTTTACAGAGTGGTTTGCGCGTGTTTTAAGGTGGAAGAGTAGAAGAGTGGATACTTTTGTAAAGTATTTCGAAGCCTTTCCAATATGACCCGCGCCCGCCCGGAGTCCACTATTCATGCGCTACTTCTGACACGCTCCTTTCTGAGGGGTTCTTGCAGGGCAACATTGGGATCACCCGGGATTAATTTTTTGAGTAAGACACACGCATTTCTGAGCGGTTGTTGCAAGGCAACATTGGGATCACCCGTGACTAATTCTTTGAGCATGACACATGCATTTCTGGGGGGTTCTTGCAGGGCAACATTGGGAAGGCCCGGGATTAATTTTTATGGCAGACAAAGTTTTTCGTAAGACAAGGGTCAAACAAAAACAAAAGTATTTCTTTAGGAATGAGTGTTCAACAACTGCCTCAATGTAAGCTTTCAAATGGTCAAGCGAAGCCGCTCTACAACGTAAGATGGGCGAGTTGGAGTCCTTATAGTGCTCACAAAACGTAGAGAATGCCGATTTCCATGGTGCGTATTTTACTAATTGGAAAAAAATTTATGCTGTCGCATGAAAGAGCACGTTGAGACCTTTCAAATGACGTGTGATTGTCGCTCTATGACGTAAAATGGGCGAGTTAGAGCCACTTTGCATTTTGGATCTTTAGGTTACTGTAACTCGCGAAATTCAAATTTTTGAGTCGCAACTCCTCGTAGCGCATTATAAGTGAGTTGAGACCTATCGAATGAATACAACAGGATCGTCTCTCTGCGACTTTCCTACGAAAATTTTAATTTTCTGAGTACGTGATTTAACAATTGAATAAAAAATTTATCGTGTCATGAAAGAGCACATCGCGAGCTTTTAGGCGAGCTATCGCACGCCTCTCTACGACGTAGGGCGAGCGAGTTAGGGCCGCTTTGCTGTTTGAACCTTTGAGTTACTGAAGCTCACGCAATTCAAAAGTTTGAATCTCGACTTCTCTTAACGGAATGATCAGTATGCCGAAACCTATTCAACGAACTCAAGATCGACTCACTCTACGACAGAAGATGAGCGATCTAGAGAAGTTTTGCGTTTTAAACATATGGGTTACCAACAAGCAATATTTTATGTTCTTTGTCTGCCAACTTCTGAATGCGGTTTTGAAGGTGATACATGTTGGAGAATATCCAGTGAAACAGTAACTGACTATGCTATGCATGCTTCTCAAAACCCGCGTCGACTCTGTTTCAAGCCGGCCCCTTCCAGCCCGCGCGCCCCTCCACTATCAGCTATTTGCTCTCGGAGCAGCGGCCGCTGCCGCCGCCGCGCGGTTAACCCTTTCCTTGCCGGCTTTCGCTCGCTGCGGTGGTCGAGAAGGGGTTAACGCCCAACCGGCCGATGTTTGCTCACTTCTTTGCGCCGCCGCGCGGAAGCGAACCGCGAAAATTCTAAGTCCGCGTGCAAGGGGGTAGGAGCTCCTTACTACTAACGTGTTTGCAATCCAAAGCAAACCCCTCCACACCCCCCCCCCCCCCCCAACGTCTGGCATTTGACTGCCATTTAGTATTAATTTCTTAGGCGACACTTTGTGAAACTCTAGCATCGTAGGTAGGGTTGGTAACACGTACCTACCACCCGTAACAGACCTGGCTAAACACGGCAACACTATCCTTTTTCGGCCTGACTGGCAAGATTGTCAAAAGGCCATTCTGAAGCATTTTCGCTAAGACACTGCCAAGTGCCAAGCGTGTTGCTATATGACACAGTACACTAGCGCTGTCTAAACAACATCATGACCACTCAGAGTTATTTCCAATTAGCGTCTAAAATGCCGCGGTCACGCTAGCCGCATTGCTGCCGTATCGCGTGACTGCCGCGCTATGCATAGGAAAAGTCAAGGAAGCGAACCTTACAGCGAACTTTGTTTTCGAATGCGTTACACTTTCGGATCTTTTAATGATAAATCTGCCTGCAATTCCGCTTGAATTGCTTTATTTACCCGCTTTTGGAATGCGAATTTCCAGTTTTCAAACATTTTTCTAAATTCACTCTTACCTATTAAAATTACTTAAAAACAATTAATAACTACGTCATTAAAAATATTTTATTATTTTTCCCCAAACGAGTTTTTACCCAACTATATCTAAAGGTTGTTGTATTCAGTGTCTTCGAAGTTTTTGCACTACCCACTTCTGAAAATATCGCAAATCTTCGTTATAATTCCATGTTGTACAGAATATATTTACAAACTTCACAGGACAACTTATTTGGAATCTACTGTACGTGTAGTACAATGCACGTAGGGCTTTTAAATTGAGATTTAAATAAATTGAGATTCAATAAAAATTCAATAAAAATAAAATTTAAATTGCCCGTTTTTGCGCAAACAAAACTTTCGCCACCAACTGGTTTTTCTTCACGAGAGGAGAGAAGCCAAATCGAGAAAAGACAACGCATACGCACGTCACACGCCAGAGGCCGAAAAAAACACTCCGAAACGCCTTTCAAGCGCGGGCGGGAAATAAGAACGAAACAAAAAAAGACGAAATGCGCGAAGAAATCGAATTTTTCTTACCATCCTACTACCGTGTAACACAGAAGCGTCGGGTCTGCGAAAAAGACGCCACACAAATTTTCTCGCTCGCGAGCCCAGAAATAATGCCCGAACGCGCGACGAAAATAGTGCGGCGGCCAAAAAAGTTGTTTTCGGAAATACAGCGCGCGCGTCTCACACATACCGTAGTCATAGTAGTAGCCAAATAAGCGCGGCGTGGAATAGACACAAATGGGGGAGGGACGGCAAAATTGTACAGCGTGGCGGCGCGACAAAAAATGGAAATTTCCAATTTTTGGCGAATTTTTTCCGAAAATTTGGTGGACTTTTCTCAACTTTGGAATCAAAAGTGAAAGTTTTCAATTTTTGGAAAAATTTTCGAAAATTTGGTCGATTTTGTCTCAAATTTTGGAATCAAAGGTGAAAATTTTTCGCAAATTTGGTCGATTTATTCTTCAATTTTGAAATATATAATCGCGCAAAGCCGCGCCGCCCCGCAGCATGGGTTCATACAGGGGCGGTACATCAAAGCTTTTTCTTCTTATCACTGCGGGAGTAAGAGTAGCAAAAGTCATAGTACGGAGCGAGTCGTCGTTTTCCACTGCGGCAGTAGTTTTCGCGGCTCGCGTCGCCGAGCCCTAAAAATTAATTGAAATATCGTATTTTAGAGCATTTTAAAGAATTTAAATTTAGTTGACAAAGTCAAACATGGTTCTCGAATTGACTTAAATTTATGTCTAAGTCAGTTTAACTTCAAGTTAGTCACTAAGTGCAAGTTTTCAGATTACAAGTTAGTTCAGGTGCAAGTTTTCAAATTTTAAGTCTAAAAATTTCAAATTTTTATGTGTTTAACGTGTTTTAAACCACCTTAATTTCAAACAAATCGCGGGGACGCATCCCGCAAAAATATCGGCAGCGGGGGACAATTTTGGAAAATTGCCTTTACAAAAAAATCGCGCCCTTTGCGCCTATACTATAAAAATTTGAAAATTCGCAAAATTCCCCATTTTCAGCACATTACACAGAGAATAAACTTCAACTACTGCGTACCCCTAGGCCACCCCCTGTGGGCCGTTGTTGGGTCCCCCGCCCTGACCCCCCACGGCCAGGCCCCCCTGACCCCCCGCGGCGCCCCCCTGCGCCCCGGAGGCCCCCTGCTGGGCGCCTCCCCCTCCGGCCGACTGCGACGCCTTCTGCTTCAGCATGGTCCAGTCGAAGGTGTAGTCGTACTGTGAGGAGAGTATTTGAATTTGAATTTGTGTAGTACAGGCTGTATCATTCATGGGGGGGGGGGGGGGGGTAAACTGGGTTTAGGGGGGGGGGGGGGGGGGGTAGGGAAAGTCAGTCAACAGAGTTGAGGGGCAAATTTTATGCCGTTTTTGGCGAACTAAATTCATTTTTTGTATTCCGTTACCAAAATACACCAGCACACTGGCGTCATTTTCGCGAGAAATCGTCCGAAAATGGCGAAAACGCTAACTTTCGATGCAATATCTGCCTAATTTTGGCACAAATTGGGTTGGGAGAGTGCTCATTCGAAGAGGGGGGGGGGGGTGTTTATATTTGAGGACAAACCATATGTGTTGTGACCGGGGTGGTAAGCCCCGCGCCCCCCAGGTACACCCCTCCCGCCTTCCCCAAAAGACCCCCCCCCTCTACAATTTCAAAAATTTTCGCTTGCGGCGCTTTAAAATGGCAAAAATTTCGCCTGTGGCGCTATATTTTTGATGTTTTTGACCAACACTAAGCGATTTTTGGCACTTTTTGGCCTGTTTTTTCAAAATTTTCTCACTGTTTGGTACTTTTTTGGCAAATTTTTTGGGTCACTTGACCCCCACCCCCCCCCCCTTCAACCACCAGGGGCCTCAGACCCCCCCCCCAGAGGGGTCGAATACCCCCCCCCCCCCTGGCCGGTTGGCGTTTACACGTATGGTTGGGAGAGTGCTCATTCGAAGAGGGGGGGGGGGGGGTGTCTTTATTCGAGTATACAAACAAACCTGATGGTTGAGCGTGCGGAAGAGTATGCGAAAGAGCTGTCGCAGGTACATGTAGTCGGGCGCCTCGTCGAAGCGCAGCCCTCGGCAGTAGTTCAGGTACATGGCGAACTCCGCCGGGAAACCCTATATGGGTCGATTTGAATTTTTGAATTTGGCGGGAAATCTTGAACAAGCTTTGTCTAAAAACTGTGGCACCACGTTGGCATCAGTGTAAACTTGAGAGCGTGTGCGCGATAATGTGCACTGGATAGCGAAGTGCCGCTAGACAATTAGTCGACAATTTGGTGGGGTATAGCCGCAATTGGTTTTGGATTTGTTCGTGGTACCTGATCCACATATGGATCAGAAGATTCGCCGCAGGCACACTTTGCGCTTATAATTGTGGCAACTGATCCATAAATGGATCAGAGAAATTCGCCGCAGGCACACAGTGCAACAAAAGCGTCCAAATGAGACGACGCCCTATTGAAAAGGGTATAAATGGGACGACGCCCTATTGAAAAGGGTATAAATGGGACGACGCCTTATTCTTTTGGGCTTAGTGCTCGATGCATCCACACAAAGATATGTTGAAATTTAAGCTGCTTGAAATTGTCGAAATTTAGGAATTCTGACAAAAACCTTGAAAATATACCTTAATTCTTTAATTATAATATCTAGAGTTATTTGCTAAACACTTGGCAAACTATGCCCGACACAACTATGCAAAGACATTTTGAAATTTGAGCTATTTGAAATTGTCATAATTTGAGGATCTTAGCAAAAAATATCCCAAATTTCGTTAATTGTAAAATCAGAAACTATTTGCTAAATACTTGACAAACTATGCCCAATGCATCAACGCAAAGACATTGTGAAATTTAAGCTGCTTGAAATTGTCATAATTTGGGAATTTTGACAAAAACCTTGAAAATATCCCAAAATTTGCTAATTATAAAACTTAGAACGAGTTGCTAAATACTTGACAGACTATGCCCAATGCATCAACGCAAAGACATTATGAAATTTTAGTTGTTTGAAAATGTCATAATTTGGGAATTTTTACAAAAACCTTGAAAATATCCCTAATTTCGTTAATTATAAAATCTAAAACTATTTGATACATACTTGGCAGACTATGCTCGACACATCCGTGGAAAGAAAATTTGAAATTTAAGCTGTTTGAAATTGTCGAAATTAGTGGATTTTAACTAAATCCTTAAAAATATCCTAAATTTCGTTAATTATATTCGCTGAAACTATTTGCTAAATACTTGGCAGACTATGCTCGATACATCCGTGCAAAGAAGTTTTGAAATTTAAGCTGTTTGAATTTGTCAAAATTTGGGAATTTTGATAAAACCCTTGAAAATATCCCTAATTTCGTGAATTCCAAAATCCGAAACTATTTGATAAATACTTGGCAGACTATGCTCGACGCATCCGCGAAAGAAATTTTGAAATTTAGGCTGTTTGAAATTGTCGAAATTTGTGGATTTTAACAAAATCCTTAAAAATATCCCAAATTTTGTTAATTATATTCGCTGAAACCATTTGCTAAATACTTGGCAGACTATGCTCGATACATCCGTGCAAAGAAGTTTTGCAATTTAAGCTGTTTGAATTTGTCGAAATTAGGGAATTTTGACAAAAACCTTAAAAATATCCCTAATTTCGTGAATTCCAAAATCCGAAACTATGTCACAAATTCATCGCGTCTTATGTCCTTTCCATTTCAGCAAAAACTTTCTCGATACGACCTGTAAATAAAAGTGTCATTTTTGACATTTTCATATTTTAATTGCAAATATCTCGAAATAGCGAAATTAGCAACAGAAACGGACAACGGCACGTTACTCAGCGCATTCGACTCCATCGGGTGGCACTAACCGTCATGTCTAGTTTTGTGACACACACACACACACCCACAGAAACACACACGAACAGACAATAGCGTCCGTATATATACTCGCCGCCCTGGCGAAAAAATTAGCATAGCAGTGTGGGTACTCGATTCCGGGGTTTATGGGGGTGGGGAATCGGAATCCGGGGTCGGTTTTGGGATTTGGGGTGGTTTTGGGGCACTTTGTGCAAAAATCTTGATTACAGTATACCCGACGGAACGCCATATTGCGGCTTTTGGCCCATTTCAGCCAGGATGCAATGCATAACAATACCATACCATACAATTTGTTCCACAGCACTCCCATGAAAATCGGTGCAAATTCAAATTACAGGAAAAATATTATTTTGCGTAAACTTTTCCAAATTTCCATTTACCTTGCAGAGAACCTCGACGGGCGTCGACATCTTCTTCTCGCTGATCTTCTCGTACTTCTGCTTCTTCGTCGCCGCCTGAATGGGAAATTTTTTAAAAATTTGAATTTGGCACCAAAACGAATTTTTTTGAAATTATCAAAAATGCAAGGTCGCACAACAGGAAAATTTCAACACGTGCAAGGTATTGTATGGTATTTATATTTTCCATTATTCTTCCGGAAAACTGTGGATTTGTTCCAATATTTATAAAAATCTGCAAAAAAAACAAACCCACCTTGAGTCCCTGCCAGGGCAGTGTGCCGCGGTTGAAGTACATGAGCACGTAGCCCAGACTCTCCATGTCGTCGCGACGGCTGAATGCAAAAAAAAATTGCAAAATTTCATTTTGAGAAAATTTGATTTAAGAAAAGAAAATTAAAACGTTTGTTCGCGGCACGGTTCCAGGGGCGAGCGATTTCGTGGCTGTGCAAAAATGTTCGCAAGTGGAAAACCAATTGCTTCGAGTTAATCGCACAAAATACACTACCGCATGTGGTACACTGACGAGCTCAAAATTGGAGTTTTACGACCACACCAATTCTGTGCGAAATTTCACCCATTTCAGAATTCGCCAAATACCCATACAGAAGAGCTGGGTTTATTTGCGTAGTATTGGGCGTATTTACGCCCAAAATTTCTGGAATACGCCTAGAAATATTGACTAGGCGTAAGCTTTTACGCCTAGAAATTTAGCTCTGGAAGTCTACCATAGAGGGCTTTTTCAGCAGAAGGAATCTATTTTTTAAAAAAATTTTGCCTGCGGCGCTATTTTGAACGATTTTGGTTCATTTCAGGCTCAAAATTTGCTGCTGACATGATCTGTGAAGATTTTTTGTTGATTTTACCTTCATTTAAGCAGATTTCGTTGCAATCAGTGCAAAATGTAGCGATATTTCGGTTAATTTGGTTGTGTTTTTGGACTTATTTTTCGCTGTAATTTTGCGTGTACGACAAAATTTTGGGAAATACGCCTAAAATTTTTGGCTAGGCGTACGCCATACGCCTAGATTTCGGACGAAAAAAAACCCTGCAGAAGAGCCCAAAATGCTCCCCACAGTGTTACAATTTTGCTCCAAACAGTAAACTTACACTCCCAAAACTTCGCCAAAAGCGCGCATTTGTAGACTTCCACATTTCCGCACGTCATTCGTATATTCATATTATGTTATCCTATTCATATTTTTAACAAATTTCTTCACAAAATTGCCAAAACTTTCACATTTCCGCGTCAAAAATCCACCAAACCTCTGCTCGATGCCCAGATGGGCGTTGATGGAGGCGTATCTGGCGGTGCCGGTCAAATTTTTGTCCTCCCTGTAGGCGATGTGCTGCCGCGTGCGACTGTCGCGGTACTTTTTCGCCAGGCCGAAGTCGATCAGGAACAACTGAAATATCGTATTGAATATTGTACAAAATATTGCACAATTTTGTGTGGCTTTTGGGCGGAAATTTGAGCTTTTTGGTTTGGAGAGAGAACGATGGGGCGCGGCGGCGGGGGGGGGGGGGGGGGGGGTAGAGTCAGAGTGGTACCCCCTCCCCCCACCCCCCAACCCCCCCGAAAGAGCGAATTTTTCCGCGGCGTTATATTTCAATATTGCTCTAGCGAGACTGCAGCGACATTAGGCACGTTTTGACCAGCTTTCGCACCTTCGCTACTTATTTGCGAAAACCCGTTTGTCGTTTCACCCCCCCCCCCCCCCCAAATAGGGGGGGGGATGGGGGGGGGGGGGGGGTACGGTGGAGAGAAAGAGGGAAACAGAGGGAAGGAGGGGGGGGGGGGGGGGGGATTAGTTCACCCTATACAAAACCCCCAACCCCCCCCCCCATACCTTGTTGCAGTGTCGGCCTATTCCCATGAGGAAGTTGTCTGGTTTGATGTCGCGGTGGATGAAGTTCTTCACGTGCACGTACTCGATTCGGCCGATCATCTGCCGGTAATAATGATAAAAATAAAAATTTGCGCTTTTTGGAATTCTCTTTATGAAGCGTTCTGTACTGTTCATCATCAGTACATCAGTACGTATACGTGTGTGGGGGCACCCCCACCCCCCCCCCCCCCGCCCCACCGCTTGAAAGTCCCCCCAGATATCACATAAATTTGGATTTCGGCGCTCCAAAACGGGAAATTCAAGATCTTTTGCCCAAACGTACACGATTCTTGGCACTTTTTGGTCAATTTCGAAACTCTTTACGAAATTCGATGCTTTCGGATTATTTTTGGTCGTTCCGCCTGCCCCCCCCCCCCTTTGAGACACCACTTCCTCCCCCCTCCCTAGGGGGGGGGGGGGGGGTTGTATACTCCCCCCCCCCCCCGCCGGTTGGCGCTACTCAACGTATGCCCCCCCCCCCCCCAAAGTGCATGAAATCGCGCACAGCACATACAGTTTACAGCATAGCACTACACTACAGTATACCATTGTTACAGTACAGTGGCGGATCCAGGATTTTGGAATTAGGAGGGGGGGGGGGGGGCGAATCTTTGAGGCCACAGGGGGAGGGGGGGACCAAGACACTACAAAAAAGGTACATCACAAAATTTGCGCCGCAGGCAAAAATTTGTTCCGATTTTGGCGCTTTCTGCTGCAAATTTGCCTTAAATTGGATCGCAGGCAAAAATTTTTGGCGATTATGGCGTTTTCTGCTACAAAATTGCCTAAAAATAGCGCCGCAGGCAAAAAATCTGCTGATTTTGCCTTTTCGGGTTACAAAATTGCTATAAAATAGCGCCGCAGGCGAAATTTTTTGCTCTGAACATGCTACCGGGCAAAATATTGTTTTGGGGCGGGGGGTACGGGAGGGGGCGGTTTGACCGAATGGGGCGGGCGCACAACCCCCCCCCCCCCGGTTAGGTCTGCTACTGTTACAGTATACCATTATTACAATATACCACTACAGGAAACCTGATCCGCCAGCATCAGTACGGTCTTCATGGTGAACCGGCGGGAGCAGAAGTTGAAGAGGTCCTCAAGGCTGGGCCCCAGCAGGTCCATCACCAGCACGTTGTACTCCCTCTCGGTGCCGTACCAGCTGGGTAGGTTTGAATGTTTGAATTTGGCGCCAAAAACGCGTCGAAAAGTTGATCGGAGCATAGGCGAGTTGGTACTCGATTCGAGACTTTTGGGGGCGCTGATCACGAATTTGGGTAGGGAATGACGCTCTTGAGGACAATCTGGCATTTTATGTTTGAAAATAGGTTTGCCTGCAGAGCTGTTTGGAAATAAAGTTTTGTCGTTTAGACAGCGAGAATATAAAACATCTGCACAAGAGGCAAAGTTTCACTACGACGTTGTACTCCTTCTCCGTGCCGTACCAGCTGGGTAGGTTTGAATTTTTGAATTTGGCGCGCGAATACGCGTCGAAAAGGTGATCGGAGCATAGGCGAGTTGGTACTCGATTCGAGACTTTCGGGGACGCTGATCACGAATTTGGGTAGGGAATGACGCTCTTGAGGACAATCTGGCATTTTATGTTTGAAAATAGGTTTGCCTGCAGAGCTGTTTGGAAATAAAGTTTTGTCGTTTAGACAGCGAGAATATAAAACATCTGCACAAGAGGCAAAGTTTCACTACGACGTTGTACTCCTTCTCCGTGCCGTACCAGCTGGGTAGGTTTGAATTTTTGAATTTGGCGCGCGAATACGCGTCGAAAAGGTGATCGGAGCATAGGCGAGTTGGTACTCGATTCGAGACTTTCGGGGACGCTGATCACGAATTTGGGTAGGGAATGACGCTCTTGAGGACAATCTGGCATTTTATGTTTGAAAATAGGTTTGCCTGCAGAGCTGTTTGGAAATAAAGTTTTGTCGTTTAGACAGCGAGAATATAAAACATCTGCACAAGAGGCACAGTTTCACTACGACGTTGTACTCCTTCTCCGTGCCGTACCAGCTGGGTAGGTTTGAATTTTTGAATTTGGCGCGCGAATACGCGTCGAAAAGGTGATCGGAGCATAGGCGAGTTGGTACTCGATTCGAGACTTTCGGGGACGCTGATCACGAATTTGAGCTTAAAAATAAGTATTTTGGAGAGCAAACTTGCAGAAACAGCTTCCCAAGACGCATAGTTCCTTAATAAATAAATCATACAAAAGTAAAACGCGTATTAATTAAAATTTGTCCTATTGTGCGACTCCCTGCTGTGATCACGCCCTTTCACGCACCGTCGTCACCATACCTGTAACGCTTATAGGTGCGCCGGTATGAAAATTTTTGAATGCGTATGCGTATTTTCTGAAGTCATACCGATTAATGCGTATGCGTATCTGTATTTTCAAACGCCATACCGCGGTATATGCGTATGCGTATGAACTACCGTAGCTCAGATCAATTGCAAATGCCCAATTTCTTTGTGACTGGGACAATTTCGTTCTCGTCATGTGGCAAATATATTACTGCATCATGTAAGAAGCTTCGACAAGGTATCCCAAGTGTAACTTGTTTGTCAACTGGCTGAGATCGCTCGGAAGTTTTGCGTCTTAGATGGTTGCCAGCCAAGTGAGCGAACTGTCAGGCGTGACATATGGATTTCAAAATTAAGTGAATTGTCAAGCGATACAGCTCATGCCGCTTGAAACGGAGGAAGACGATTGCCACTGATCAAAAGAATATGGAACAAGGCGCTAGAGGTAGGCACAACTTATGGACAAAATGACCACTTAGTGCCAACCGCATGGCGTTTGAAACCCAACTCAGCTTCCCAAACGGCAAGTATTTGGAATCTGATAAGATTTCAGCGCCGCAGGCGGTCTTTTTTGCAACGAATAGCTTTCTAACAGTGAACTTTTGCATGTTTTGGCAAGATTGCGCTATGGGCCGTACGCATTCAAATACGCATTAAAATTTTAATGCGTATACGTATGGGCGAATGAATGCGTATGCGTATCTGTACGGTATACGCATTCCAAAATAAATCGGTATACCGAGAAATGCGTATGCGTATCAGTATACCGGGCGCACCTATAGTACTAACGCTGGGCTGGGGGGGGTGGGGGGGGGGGGGTCCCCCCCCTGGCCGGAGAATCCCCCCCCCCCCCCCCCCCCGCTACTCAGCCTGTAAGACCGCGCTCCTAAAAATCGCGAATATTTTCGCCTGCGGCGCTTAAATATGGCCAAATTATCATTTTTGCAAAATTTCCTTACTTTTTGCCAAATTTTTAGGTCATGTTTTGGAAACCCCCACCCCCCCCCCTAAAATCCGGATTACCCCCCCCCCCCCCCCCCGCGGGGGCGCGTTACAGGTATGGTCGTCACGCCACAACTCTTTTCGCAAAAAAAAAATTTCCGCTTTTTACAGTGTAAAATTTGCCGATTTCAGACAAATAATTTTCTCCCTCCCACCGAATGTGCGGTATGCCCACTCCCCCCTGTAGGATCTTGTAGACTTTGCTCTCGTAGAGCAGCTGGGGGTGCCTCGCCTTGGTCGGCTCCAGCTTCACCGCCACCTCCTAATAATATATTTTTATTTGAATTTGCGCAAAATAATTTTACATTTTTCATTTGACATTGAAACGGGCGCATTCACTGTTCGTCATCCATAGGTGCGATTGGTCGTCAGCCTGGGGGGGGGGGGGGGGGGTTCAGCGGGATTTGGGGGGGGGGGTGTCCAGAGGGTAAAAAAATCAATATCCAAAATTGGTCGGAAAAACTGAATAAAACGCCCAAAAGTGCCAAAAAACGCCTTATAATTTCGCTCTATTTTGATGAAGAACACCTTTAAATGACTAAAAAATGATAAAAATATAGCGCCGCAGGCGAAAATTTTGACTATTTTGAGGCAAATTTCAGGAAAATTTCCCAATTTTTGCTCGATTCTCGGCCGGGGGGGGGGTCGTCGGCTTGAAGAACAAGATTCTTGTTCCGGCGGTTGGCGGCTGTTAGGGTGGGGGGGGGGGGGGGTAACCCACCCTCCCCTCCCCCCCCCCAATCGCACCTATGGCCCACCTCTCCATTGGTGATGTTGATGCCCAGATAGATGTCGCCGAACGAGCCGCTGCCAATCTTCCGAATGAGGCGGTATTTCGCCCCAACGATAAAGTCGCTCTTGCCGCCACTGGTGGCGCTGCCGCTGTCCATTTGCTTGGAAATCTTGACGGCTTTTTGGGGGTTCTAGTTTCGCAAATTCCGGGCGAAAACAATAGGAAAATCTCGGGCTCTTTCAGCTCTCTTTGTCTCCTATGCGCCGCCACAACACAACAGAGTCAACGCGAGAGGTTGGAGGTGAACTCCTTCGATCGACACGCTTTGTAAGGAAATTCGATGATTGGAGAGGGAATGGTTAGAGTGGGCAAGAGGGTAAAGACGCAAGACGCAACACGCAAGTTGGTGACGCACCGTGGCAAAGCAGCGAGACTGGAAAACGAATATCTGAGGACACTGCCAATCTCAAAATAAGTATGGATGGACTAAACAAAGGCCCACAAGTCACAACCGCATCTCAGGAAAGTAGTGATGGCAACTTTCGAAATTTCAAAACCGGGTAAGTAAAAGTAAGTAAATTCGCCAGAAATAAAACCTGGCAAGTAAAAGTGAGTATACCGCCCAGCGCGGCGAGTGTATATGTCGTAGGGCTATCTGCAACCCAGGGCTATCCGCAACCATAGTACTACGAGAACGCAGTCGTCAATAGCCCTAGGGCTATCGACGACCGCGCGCTTTATCCCTCCTACATCCGATAAGGGTCCCCTTCGCGGCGCATTAACCCTTCTGGCATAAGCTGGCTTCAACACACCCATGTTCACTCTACCGCACAAAGTAGACGCAGCCACAAAGAGAATCTACTTTGTGGTCTCAATAGGCGAGCCTACGTTTCAGCTGTGTTGCTTCCAGAGGGGGTTGCTTCGCCAGAGTGAAAACATTTGAGTATTTTGGGTCAGTCAAAATAGCACTTCAGGCGGCGAAATTTGCGCTGATGACTGTGCCAGGAAGGAGCCTCTGAACCTGACGCCGAATCAAATATCTTTGGAGACCTGCCGGCCTCCAAATGAGAAGCAAATACCTGCCTCCAAATGAGAATCTTCCGCCAGTCGTTGAATTTTCGCCATTGCTTTGCATGCGGTCTAGTACATGAGTGTTTTGAGACCAGCTTATGACAGAAGGGTTAACGGGCCGCGAAGGGGTACCCTTATCTGATGGAGCAGGGCTAGAGCGCACGGTCGTCGATAACCCTAGGGCTATTGACGACTGCGTTCTCGTAGTACTATGGTTGCGGATAGCCCTGGGTTGCAGATAGCCCTACGACATATATGCCGCATCCGGACGGCGAAATCCTCCAAAATGTGCAATATTGCACAATCTGGAGGAGAGCCCCTCCAAACTGCGCAATATGGCGCGTTCTGGAGGGCAGCCCCTCCAGAACGTGCAATCAGCTGCTAGAACGTTGAATTCTTGAACTTTTACGTTTAATTCTTTTGCCAGGAAGTTGTTTCCTTCGTTATCAGGCTATGCTTAGGCTCGCCCTGCGCCCAGAGACGAATCACAAGAGTCTAGACGGCGTCGCAGTCTGGCGGGTCGAAGCTTAGGCTTAGCGCGACCGGTGACCGACTTCAAGGCGCGCGGAGCGCGCTCTGAAGATGGTGGTCGCGCTAAGCCTCAGTTTTCGACCCGCCTACAACCGCGTCTAAGACACAATGCTGACTCGATCGCCCTCATCCAGACACGGTAGTTCATGACGAGTTCTTGCAAGGATTCCAAAGTGGAGAGTCAGTAGGCAACCCTGAAGCGCAGAGATACACGTGCTGTTTCACTAACAAGATAGTTGTACATTATGTTACCGTCAATACCCGCACAGTCTCTTGTCTTAACCAGAACACAGCTAAGACTTAAATAGATACCTATACGTGTAGCCGCCAACCGGGGAGGGGGGGGGGGAGGGAGGGTGGTCGGGGGGGGGGGGGGGGTATAGGACCCCTCAGGGGGAGGGGGGTCTAGGGGGGGGGGGGGGGGGGGGGGGTCAAATGACCTAAACAAGTCTCTTTTAAAAGGCGGAGTGGTTTTGAGCTTTCGGCACACTGATAATTCCGTTAAGAGAACTCGAAATTCAAAAGTTTGAATTGCGCGCGCTACAGTAACCTGAAGGTCCAAAACGCAAAACGGCTCTAACACGCTCGTCTTACGTCGTAGAGCGGCGTGCTATAGGTCAACTAAAAGGTCTCGACGTGCTCTTTCACTTGGCGTAAAAAATTTGTTAATTACGCAAACACGCACCACGAAAAGCGACATTCTCGCGTTTTAGCATAGAAATCCCTCTAACTCGCTCAGCGTGCGTCGTAGAGAGACGATCTTGAGTTGCTGGATAGCTCTTGACTCACTGATCATTTGTTCTTCTATTGGTCGACATTCAAAAGTGTGAATATCGCGAGCTACAGTAACCCAAAAGTTCAAAACGCAAAACTTCTCTAACTCGCTCGTCTTCTGTCGTGGAGAAACGATCTTGAGTTTGTTGAATAGGTTTCGGCACACCGATCATTCCGAATGATAAGTCGAGATTCCAAAGTTTGAATTTCGCGAGCTACAGTAACTCAATCGGCCGTAGCTCGCTCGTCTTACGTTGTAGAGCGGCATTCGTTGACCGTTTGAAAGCTTACGTTGAGGCAGTTGTTGAACGGTCATTCCTAAAGAAATACTTTTGTTTTTTTAAACCCTTGTCTTACGAACAATTTTGTCTGCTAAAAAAATTAATCCCGGGCGATCCCAATGTTGCCCTGCAACAACCGCTCAGAAATGCGTGTGTCTTGCTCAAAAAAATAATCCCGGGCGATCCCAATGTTGCCCTGCAAGAACCCCTCAGAAAGGAGCGTGTCAGAAGTAGCGCATGAATAGTGAGCTCCGGGCGGGCGCGCGTCATATCGGAAAGGCCTTTGAAATACTTTACAAAAGTATCCACTCCTTTACTCTTCCACTTTAAAACACTCACAAACCACTCTGTATTAATAAAACAACTCAACTTTTTTAAAACAGCTTGTTGGATGGCGATCCTGAAACTGAATCAGGATCAGGACGACCCACCCCCCTGCAACCCTAAATTGACCCTCCCCCCCCGCCCCGGACCAAATCTGGTAGGAACCTATGATCTGCAACAGGCGACGCCAAAGTTGAGGAATAGACATGGGTACAGTATACGATGCGCACAGTGTTGTGGAGCTTCTGAGCGGGAGGAAAGGACGGAGGGAGCAGTAGCGGATCAAGGGAGGGGGGGGGGCAGTTGTGCGTCCGCCAACCCCCCCCCCCCCACCCGCCATTCGGCCCCACCGCCGCCCCCCCCCCCTCCATTTGCCATCCCGAGAACAAAAATTTGCACGGTAGCACCTCCACAGCACAAAATTTCGCCTACACAACTTATAAATTACGCTATTTTTATACTCCACAAAAAAGTGTGGAGTATATAGCGTTTGTGCGCGAAACGCAGTAACTTTAACCGGATGGGGTTCGCGCGTGCAGTGGCCGATTTGCAAACGGTCTTTTGCGTTGGGTAGGCCTAGTGGATGGGCAACCTGCACGACATATGGGGTCACGCTCCGGGACCCCGTTGGCGGGAAATTCAAAAATTTAAATTTTCAAAGTACTGAAAATTGGGTTGGGCAAGGTAGAACTCGAAAAAGTTGCATATAATGGTATATACTATCTTTTGATATGTTGTAGCCCTCGATAGTGCCGAGGCGGCAAAAAAAGAATTGGATCGCTGCGGGACCCATTTTGGCGCCAAATTTGAAAAATTCGCGATTTTTGGCCCTTTTCCAACTTTGACGGGCTGCTGTGCGAGCTAGGTGGCAGCTAGAGCGGCGAGACCGCTTTTGGTGCTCCTTCCCAGATGTCCTCTATCGAATGAGCCATGAACGGAGAAAATCGGTTAAAACACAAAAAAGTTATCTTGGTGGAACTTTTTTGACTCCGGAGTCGAAAATTGCGATTTTCGCGTTTCGGCGCTTCTAGCGCTCGAATGCGTAGCCGAATCGTTCCAAAAGTGGTCTTAAACGATTCTACGCTTAAATCTAGTCCAGAAAAGTGTTTTTGGCAAATTTGCAGAGCTACAGTAACCCTGCCGCGTCCATTTGAATATTGGGTGTCGGGTCCACTTTCGCGATATTATACTCGATTTCGGGGTTTTCGGGGGCGCTCATTACGAATTTGGCATTCGTTTAGCGTTTAGATGATGTTTAAGCGTACCTATGACGAATTCGCATGCTACCGTGCCCCAAGTGCAGAATTTTGGTTCTGCGAGTCCATAGGAAGTTAGCGGTGTTGTATGTCGATTCTGGGGTATTCTGGGATGTAGATCACGAATTCGGCATTAGTTTTGCGATTGGGAGTGTCAGGAGGCCACAACAAGAGAGGAGTCACCGTGCGCAGGAGTTCAAATTTGTGGAGTATACTGCGTCCCCCGGACGACTTGCCTGGTCTAACGTTAGAGACCAAAATAGGCTAAAAATTTCGCCTGCGGCGCAAAAAAAATTGTGATGCAATTGGCAGAAAGGGCGTGGTGGAACAAACGACAGGGGTGGCCGGAGGGAGGGAGGGGGGGGGGGGGGAGTGAATACCCACAAAAGAAAACGCCACGAATCTCCACCACAATCCCCACCTTAGCCAGCATGTAGACCAGGAATCCAATGACCCCAAATGAGTAGAAGGGCAGCATCCAGCTGAGACCCCCCTTTCCTCCGAAAATACCCCCAAATCCCCCACCTCCCCCTCCCCCGGTGTCTTTGGTGGCTGAGGCGCCCCTGAAACGCTCCCCCCTGTCCGGGTGGCCGTGACCCCCCATTGGGGGACGGGCCTGAATGAAAATTGGGAATTTGATGTGTGAAATTTTGTCAAAATTCGCAAATTTCTGTCGCCCACCCCAGGATGGGCGCCTCCGTAGCGCATCGACGGGTGCATCCGCCTGTCTGAAAGTTACAATTTTCGCGCGATTTTCCACCAATTTTGCACAGAAACACCAACCATCGTCCTCTCTCTGCGCCGGCGGCGCTCCGCCGCCGAATAGTTGAGAAAATAATGGTTGAAATAGCTTGGGATAGACGGAAAATAGGCACACGCCCACGGCAAAAACCACCGCCGCCGTTTTCCACGTGAAAAGCGGATTTTCGTCGTCGTCGGTGGCGGGCGATCGCCGGCGCCTGCGCTCTGTGCGGTGCTGCCTGCGGCGCTCGCGCACCGCCGGCGCGGGCGCGGGCGCGCCGGGCATAGCGAGCGGCGATTTGTAGGCAATCAGCTAATGGAAACGATTTGCTTTATACGTGACGCACAGTAGCGTAAATGAAAAGTTTCCTTGGCGTAACGTGCTATATCGTGGCCGAATGAATGACTAGCGATTGCGTGCTTCTAGTTCTTTTGTGCGATTTGCGTGTTTCCTCGAGACAGACAAAGTCGCGGACGCTTGAAGGAAAACGTTCAAATGAAGTACTTGTGGATGAAACTCGTGACAAATATCGTGGTTATACAATGGTTGCTTCATTGATTATGTTGAACGCAGCGTCTTTACCCTATTTTGGTCCTTGCCCGTCAATTGCAGTCGATTTATTTATGCGCAGTCTTCGCTTTACAACGTTGCGCCACTAAACGCATCGCGCGATTGGTGTTAATTGGAAGATGGTTTCGCGCTAAGACGTTCGTTCAATGACCATTCAGTTGTTTAGTGGTCAGCTGTGTGGTTATTCTGAACGACAACATGCATAACTAGAAACGCTGTGCGAAGTTACTATCGCTTTTAAAATAGCGGACTACAGTAATAGTACTGCACGGTGGCGTTTCGATGCGCTACCGTTGCAGAGCAATATATTTGGTTACTGTGTTGGCGATAATTCAACCTAAGACCGTAACCGGGTGTGACAACTTTTAGAAAGTAATTGCTCCTTTTACCGCTGAGATGTGACCATTTTGCAGCACAAGAATAGGGCACTCCCTCAAGGGGGGCACAGGCACGGGCACAGGCATGCCCCCCTTCCCTCAACGGGGGCACAGGGGGGCACGGGCAAATGTCCGCTAACGCCGGTCGTGCGCCGTCGCCATGCAACGGTAACTTGTCGAAGCGAGTTCTTGTGCCGTGAGGCGTCTTATTTCCGCCGCAAATGCCTCATTTGCCCCAACTCTGCTGCAGAGATTTGCCGTGCCCCCCTTTGTTGAATTGGCGTCTAATGATCGTAGCAAAAGGCTAAGTGAGCGAGCACCGACTCTACCACGATAGGTACATCGTGATCAGGACAAGCACACTGCGTAGAAACGTCAAATATTCAAACGGCATAATCGGTTTCACAGAATTCCGTTCACCCGACCAAGAATTCGCCATATGTATTTCCAAACGAGACGAAAAATGCAGGTGAATCGAATTCTGTGAAACCGGTTACGCCGGATGAATATTTTGCGTTTCTACGCAATATGCTTGTCGTGATCACGATGTACCTATCGTGGTAGAGTCGGTGCTCACTCAGCCTTTTGCTACGATCATTAGACGCAACAAAGGGGAGCACGGCAAATCTCTGCAGCAGAGTTCGGGCAAATGAGGCATTTGCGGCGGAAATAAGACGCCTAAAGGCACAAGAACTCGCTTCGACAAGTTTCCGTTGCATGGCGACGGCGTACGACCGGCGTTAGCGGACATTTGCCCGTGCCCCCCTGTGCCCCCGTTGAGGGAAGGGGGGCATGCCTGTGCCCGTGCCTGTGCCCCCCTTGAGGGAGTGCCCAAGAATAGCACTTTAGTCATTTAGCAAAACCAAGCCCGCGTTGAGACCAAATCTTTTGATAAAGTAGTAGTCAACTTCGATTCCAAAACTCAGTTTGTCAAGAGTCATTCGTTAGCATGAACCGACCGGTTCCGTTCTGCGTGTGTCATATGTTTTGCGGTATATTGTGTATTTGCGATATTATTTTGTGATTGTATACAAAAATCTTTAATAGGTATTCCAAAATGGCGGCTGAGTCTTCGCTGTCGACCGAAGAATTCCAGCGTTTACAAGTCTCGATTATTCATTCATCCAGTGCATTTTGGCGCAATTTTTACACAAAATTCAATTTAGGAGCAACTTTTGGAGCTTCGAACGGCCAATTACCAGCTCAAAGAGGAGAATACGCGCTACCAGTCGCAAATAAATTCCGCGCAACAGCCAGACGAATTGCCGCAATCTCAGATGCAGAATTTGAATTTGGCGGGCAAATTTATCGGCGGCAAACTGAAGGCTTTTACCTCTGCCGCCGCTGGAAGTGCTGCGACGACGACAAAAGTGAGGAATTTTGAGAAGTATTTTCCAAATTGTGAAAATTGTGTATAAAATTACTATTTTCAGCAAAACTACGACGAAATCGAGAATCTGCGGCGCAAAATGGCCTCGCAAGAGGAGGAATTTCGTCTGCAGCAATCGACCGTGATGGCGGAATTGAATAAGGTACGAATTTTATTGCAAATTTAACATTTTTGTTAAATTTTAAGTTTTAAATTAGGTCGTGGCTCGAAACGAGGAATTGGAGGCTGCTTTGGGCGCCAAAAACGACGCCGCGACAGTCAGCAACGAAAGCTTGCCGAATTTGTCAGAAAATGCTCCGAATGGTACCAATTTTTTGACAATTTTTGCACAATTTTTGCACTATTTTTGAAGTGAGTGAACCAATTTTGATTCCTTAGAGTCCGCTGTGAGCGCCGAAGATTTCGAAAGGCTTAAATCGGAATTGGAAGGTGCCAAATCGCAAATTGAGACGTTGAACGGCGAATTACGGGGTAGGTGGAGCTATTTTTAAATTACATGCTAAAATTTAATAAATTTGGCAAACTTTTAGACGCCAACACCGAACTTCGAACCCTTACCGCTGCCAAATCAGCTATGGAGAACACACTGCGCGAAAACGAGGTACAATTTTGAAATCATTGTTTATATTTGTCTATAAATACAGACAAATTCTAGGTACAAATCCAAATTTAGGCGCTGCTCAGTCAACTGAAAGAGGATTTGTCCGCCGTGACAGAGGAGCTACAGCTTAAGAAGGACAGGTAATTATATTTTTGTATTGTCGAATTTTTGTAAACTTTCACAACTCATCTATATTAAGTTAAAATAATTTCTCCCAGTTCCTACTCTAGATTTGATTAGTTAAATGGTTATTAGCACTCCGACCCCAAAAGGGGCGGAGTGCTATAGTGGAGCTGCTACCGACTAACTTTTTCGCCACTCACTTTCGTGCCTCATTTCTCATCCGATTTGGACGGGGTTTTTTTTAATCGATAGCTCTCGAGGGATAGTAAGTGTGGACGGACCTTCATTTTTTTCGCGTGGTGGAAAAATTTTGAGAAAAATTCAAAAATTTGAATTTTTACTTACTGGGAGGGTGTTCAGCAGCTGCTACTTTCTGGAATAATGGGCCGATTTTGATGCCCTTTGGATATGTTGTAGTCCTCGACGAGACGAAGAGGGGACAAAAAATCCCGACCCTCTAGGTCGACGCGTTCTCGGGTTACGGTAGCCGAAAGTGGTTTTTTGACAAATATTTGCCTTCCAAAAATCCTAGTAAATCAGGGAGTTGTTGGATCGGGCCAGATATCTCAAATCGGCAAGATTAACATGTTCTCTTTCGTTTAAGACCAAAATCTCTGAAATCCGCCGCGGAAATCTTGAGTTCTGCTGTGCCAACGGGTCTCCGTCGGGGGTCGAAAATGCCGATTTTTGACTTTCGGCCGTTTTAGCGCCCGATTGCGATTATTTATGGTCAAATGGACTGCACCACGCGATTCCCCGTCGAAAACTGATCCGGAATCGATTTTCAAAAATATTTTTCCGGCTACCGTACCCCGGCCGCGTCCAAAATTTGAATTTCCACCCGGGTGGTCAAAATCAATGTTGGAGTCGATCCCGGTGCTTTCGAGGTCGCTGATGCCGAATCTGGCGTTATTTTGGCGTTTTGGATCAAGATTGGCGAGTTTTGGTCGAAAATCAACCTATCGTAGCCCTATCGTATTCGACGAAACTGAAAGTGTGGTAATTGTACGGTTGAAGTGTCGATTCTAGGGTAGTATTTCGCGGCGAGGAACGCGAATTCGCTATTGGTTTCTCCATATTGTGTCGATTATGCCCTCAAACAGCCACTTTCCTAATGCCGAAATTTAAATTTGAATGCAACTTTTACCGTACTCTCCTCAAACTGTGTTGTAACTTAAAGTTGCGCGCCCATTCAAACTTCTGGATTGAAGGAAATGGAGTGCGGAAAGACGGCGTGGTAAAGTGAGCATTTGCGCATGAATTGTCAATTCTTCCCGTCCAAAATGGTAAGGCGAGTCGGCGATTGGCGCAGCCCCGAATCTTAGCTGCCGGCTACATGTTGAATCGAACCGAAATGGCAAATTTTGGGCTCAATTCGGCTTGGTCTACAGGATTTCGGTGGAGTTCTGCTGCGCGCCGGTCCTTGTAAGTGGAGGGAATATGCGTACTCTGGAACTCGCGCGCCGGCGGAAATTGTGGAGAATCTTCGGGCGGAAATCGGCCTTATTTCTCATGATAAGTGAGTGGCGGTCTGCTTTCTCCCGTTCTGGTCGGAGTGCTTCACTGCAGGTTCTCCTGCACGTTTCCCTTGTTAAATTATGGTATGTTGTTCAAATGATAATAGATTGAAATCGATTAGGATTGTGTGAATAAATATTTACCTAGTGAGCAAATTACTAAAGAATTAACGAATGGATAGATTAAACTAAGATTAACATATTGTTAATCATAGCTGTAACGCGCCCCTCGGGAAGGGGGGGGGGGGGGGGTAACCCGTATTTTAGGGGGGGGGGGGGCTTCCCAAAACCGAGGAGGGTCGTCAAAATGGCCTAAAAATTTGCCAAATTTTTGCAAAAATAGGGTAAAAAGTGCCAAAAAGTGCTTAAATTTGATGAAATACAGTCTAAATATAGTGCCGCAGTCCCCCCCCCCCCCCACACAGCGTTACATACAGGTATGTTCTTAATCAAAATTTCAGTTTCCTGCGCCTGTTGCAAGAGAAGGAGAGTCTTGTGGAAGAGCACAAAAATGCGACGAAAAACATTTTGGCCCAAAAAGAGGCAGAAATGGGAACTATTTTGGCAGAGTTGCACAAAACGCAACAGGAGCTGAAAATTGTGGATGAAGTGGGTTTTATTGTTTTGCGATCAGTCAGTTGGAATGTTGTGAAAAGAGCTCGAACTCTTGAATTCGTTGACTGTGTGCGTAATTTGCGAAAATCGATTTTTTTTGCACGTTGAGTGTAATTGTGGCGTTTGTGCGTTGTTTGCAAACCGTACGGGTGATTGAAAAGGTTTGTACTTTGTGTGAATGCTAGTGCGTGCGTGCGTAATTAACAAAATTTGCGCGTGGTTTAACGTTACTTATGCGTAATTGGCACGGTTTGTGCGTAATTAACAAAGTTTCGCGTCTAGCGATTCTTTCTTGTGCGTAAATAGCAAAGTAGAGATTGAATGTCTGCAGCCGTTGATGAGCTTCTAGTTTCTCCAACAAAATGGAGTGCAATTCTTTTTTATTTTCAGTACAAACAAATGGAATCGGAATGGAACGTGGAGAAAGAAAAATTGGCCCAAAAAGTCAGCTCGGTCGGCTCGCACTCCGCCGAATTACAGGAGCAAATCTCCTATTTCAAAGCGGAGTTGCAGGTATATTATGTAATTCCGGATACCCCCCCCCCCCTAGAAATTTTCGCCGGACCCCCCCCCCCCCCCCCTACCCAGAGGAAGCCGGAAAAATTAAGGAAATTTTCCCAAAATCAGTCCAAAATTGGTCAAAATTTTCGCCTGCGGCGCTATTTTTGCGTAGTTCTGATCATTTTCTATGAATTTCGCATCAAAGTAGAGCAAAAATAGCTAATTTTTGGCACTTTTTAGGTACATATGTCTACCCCCCCCCCCCCCCATTTTGAGCCGATCAGGAAACGGATTCCTGATCCGGAGAGGGCCGCCCCCCCCCCCCCCCCCCCCCAAAACCCCAAAGACCCCCCCCCCTGGCCCCATTATGGATCGCACCTATGCTGGACTCCACTGCAGTGTCAAACGAGTGACAACCAAGGTTTTTTTCGCCTGAGGTCTGGGGGCAAATGGCGCTCCTCCTAGCTCAGAAATCTGGGAGCGTCAAGCAAAATTTAGGAGCAAAAATTTCCAAGATAATAATTGGCAGAAATGTTGCTTTGAAGGAAGTTCAATGGCGATATTATATACCCTTGATTGCCGTTGTAGACGTTTTGTCAACCTAAAGTTAACTAATAAATAGCGCCGCGGGCGAACATTTGGCGACAGTTGGACTTTAAATGGTATATTTTGCGATAAAATAGCGCCGCAGGCAAAAATTTTTCGTTTGGCGACTGTTCTGTCTAAGAACCGTCAAGACTTGAAGAAAACATGAATTTTTTTATCAAAATTCTACCGCTAGTCTAGAAGCGTGCTGACGCTCCTAAATTGAAATTCTAGGAGCGTTTGGCAAATTCTAGGAGCAAACGCTCCCACTATCGCTAAAAAGAACCCAGGTGACAACAAGCTCCGGTATGAAAAAGTTGAGTTTGTATTCTGACTGACATTGCAAAGAGTTCCGTTCTTTGTGCAGAGATCGCCCGTGCCCTCCTTCAAGCAACGCTTTAAAGTGACAACAACTTGTCAAGTTTTGACAAACATTTGACAGACAGAGCGCACTACGAGCAATCAAGCCGTGTCGCACTTCTGTCCATGCAGCAAAACGAACTTTGCTTGTCTTGGTGCGTGTTTTAGTAATTAGAAAATTCATGTCAGAATGCGAAAGAGTACGTAGCGAGCCTTCGAATGACGTGCCACTGCCGAGTGTCGCTGTAATCCCATTCCCAACACGAGCAATTCAGACAGATTCCAGCGCAGAACTCGAAACTATTGCGAGAGCTTAAAATTGACGTGTCGATTGCCACTCTACGACGCAAGACAGACGAGTTACTGCCGTTTTGCGTTTTGAACCTTGAGGCTACTGTAATTTGCGAAATTCAAACTTTTGACAGATGGGAGAACAAACGATTGGTGAGTCGAGAGCTATCCAAGCCCGAGATCGTCTCTTTACGACGGAAGTTGCGCGAGTTAGAGCGATCTTAGTGCTAAAGTCTTGAAAATGGCGTTTTCAGTGGTGCGTGTTTGCGTAATTGAAAATTTATTGCAGCCGCATAAAAGAACACGTCGACAGCTTTCACCTGACGTGTCGATCGCCGCTCTACGACGTAAGACGAGCGAATTAAGCCGTTTTGTGTTTTGGCATCTTCGAGTTACTGTAACTCGCGAAATTCAAATTTTTGAGTCTCGACATCCATTATGACTAATGATCAGTGAGTCGAGACCTATCCATAGAGCCCAAGCTCGTCTCTCTACGAGCTTCCAACGCCGAGATCTAAGAGCGTTACGCACGCACGCACGGACGCACGCACGCCGAGCTCTCGTAGGGGTTCGCCCGGCTGAGGCCGGGCGAAAAAATTGCGATAACTGGCTCAATTTTTGGGTTAAAATGTGCGTAAATCCACAACAGTATAGGGCTGCGGGCAAAATCGCTATCGACTTGCGCGCAACTCTACAATAGCCTTCCGTCAATCACATTACGTAATTAGAATAATTCTATTGCGTAGGTACCCTATACACAACATTAATCTCTATGCCCATTATTTCAGGACAGCAAATCGCGCAACGAATGTCTAGAGGCTGAATTGAACGACACCAAGCTAAAAGTCACCTCACAAGAGCAAGAATTGGCTAATTTGAATGAGGTTTGTACAATTTGTGATATTTTTGTGTGGTTTTGGGAAAATTTCGCACTCGGTCTAGCAAATGCCTAGACGAATAGTCACCTCCAGCTAGATAGAAACGTAGCAGCGACTTTGTCTTGAATTATGGGCGCGCCTGCAATATTGTGATTGAATTTTGTTAGATTATGCGATACACAAAACAATTTTGATTCAACCTGTTAACATCAAACGGCATTGAAATTATGAGAGGAAAGCTGAAAACGCTCGTGTATCTATCTAATATAGTCAATGGACTATTAAAAATATTATTCTATTATGTTGCATGAGTTGCAACAATAATCCCATTTGGCTATTTCAGACGCTCAAATCGAGCCAAAGCGCCATAGAAGATTTGAACGCAACTCTGAAAGAGTCAAAATTAACTCACGCTGACCAATTGAAGTCGCGCGCCGACGCGTATGAAAGTACGGTAGCCGCACTGAGGGACGAATTGGAAAGGGTTGAGGTGGGTGGTTTTTGGGAAATTGTGTCAATTTGTAGAAGATTGTGTGAATTTGTGGGAAATTGTGTAAATTTCTAAGAAATTGTGCAAATTTGTAAGAAGTTGTGTAAATTTGTAAGAAATTGTGTAAATTTGTATGAAATTGTGTAATTGACTTTCATTAATTTATAGGAAATTGTCAATTGTGCAAATTTGTAGGAAATTGTCAATTATGTACATTTGTAAGAAATTGTGTAAATTTGCGGAGAAATTGCGCTGGAGTGCGCGAAAAAGTGTGCAGAATTATTTGTGGCTGTCTGTAGAGAATAACTGGTGCAACGTTTGATAATTGTGAGATCGCCACTAACAAATAGCAAATAATGCCTCCACTATGTTAAGGCTGTGCTCTTTTCAGGGGTTTTGCTGCGCGTTTGATTGAAATTGTGCGTTTTCCTTTGTACCTAATTGTGCGAATAAATGCGCAATTTTCCATTTGCAGGCCGATTCACAAGCCTCTGCAACCATTCGCGACGATTTTGCACAATTAGAATCCCAGAAGACGCAACTGGAACAGAAACTGACAGATCTTGAGGTGAATTTGTGGAATTTTAAGTTTTTTCCGCAATTTACCAACGAAAGATTCCTATTTTCAGACGCAATTCGCCGCGAAAACCGCCGAATTCCACACTCAAATGGAGGAGCAAAAGAATTTCTACAGGTGTGCGCCTCTAGATATAGGCATATTGCGTCAACTTTGTTTTGAAGTTTGTGTTTTCATAGAATTAAAAAGTTTTAAATTAACAATTTCTACAGGAACGAGCACGACGCTCTCATGGCGCAGATCGACAGCGTCCGAGCGGTGCGTGTTGCGTGTTTAGGATAATTACGCACAGAGGTTAAAAATTGTGTTTAAATTAAAATTAAAGCTTTCAAATTAAATTAAAAATTATCAGGAGCACAAACTGAAGGTGGACAGCGTGACGAAAGACAAAGACGCTCTGTTGGAAATTATCGGCAAATTGAAACAGGTTTGTGTGGGAAATTTTGAAAATTTTTTTCTTTTAAGGTTGTAGATTTTAGTAAAGCGCCGTGCCACTTTCGACTGTCGTTCGTGAATGACAAAAATGACAATTCCTCGCATCTAGATTAATTTATTTTTTATTATTGGAGAAAGTTTCCGTTCGAACTTTGAATTATTTTCAATTTTTATTTATATCATTTTTATTCAAAAACACTTAAAAATTTTCAATTTAGGAAGTCACAGATAAGGCGGATCAAGTGCGTCTGGTGGAGAAGAAACAAGCGGCAGTGGTTGGAATTTTGGAATTTAATTTTATTTTTACAAATTAAAAACTGTGTAAGAACAATATAAATTTCCAGATGAAAGATCTCAAGAAGCAGGTGGCGGGCGAGAAAAAGCGCGCGGACAAATTGCAGGAGAAATTGACCCATATAAGCAACGAGTATTACCGAAATAAGTCGCCTGGTAAGATATTTTATTTGTTTTAGAAAGCCATAAATTGCCGTAACGCGCCCCCTCGGGAAGGGGGGGGGGGGTAATCTGGAATTTTCAAAACCGAGGAGGGGGTCAAAATGACCTGAAAATTTGGCAAAAAGTAAAGGAAATTTTGCAAAAATAGGGTAAAGAATCCCTAAAATCGCTTCATTTTGATTAAAACAGCTAAAATAAAATATAGCGCCGCAGGCGAAAATTTTGCCATATTTAAGCGCCGCAAGCGAAAATTTTGCAATTTTTGGGAGGAGGTCTTTCATGTGGGGGGGGGGGGGGGCATCTCCGGCCAGGGGGGGGGGGGGGGGGGGGCACACCCCCCACCCCCCTCCAGCGTTACTGGTATGCGTGTGGCGGTCGTAAATTTGTTGAAATGAGCCATAAAGTGTCACGATTTGTCAATTCCTTGCCGATTACACTCGCAAAATGTTGCTATTTATGAATGCGCTTAATTTTTTTATTTTTAGGCTCTTTCGAGGAGGTGCGCGCCCCGGACCTGGGAATTCGGCCGCCGCCGGACGCGGGGCGAGTTCGAAAATTTGAATTTTTGAATTTTTTTTAAATTTCCCACTTACCGTATTCTTTCAGCAGCGTCTGTTCGTGGAATCTGGTGGTGGGCAATGGGGAGAGCACTAGAAGTGGAGATTTAGCTGAACGACAGTCCAATCATGTAATTTTGGATTTTTTGTTTTATGTTATTTCAATTTTACTTTTTGGGTCGCGCAGCGAATGTCGACTGTATTTCGCAGCGAATGCCCTGTGTGAATTGTTTGCGGCTAGAGATTCCATGGAAAGAATATGTCTTGTCTGACCAATAGCAGGTGTACCGTAAATCCTCCAATAAGCGCCCCCCCCCCCTCGAATAAGCGCCCCCCTCGAATAAGCGCCCCCCCCCCCTCGAATAAGCGCCCCCCTCGAATAAGCGCCCCCCCCCTTGAATAAGCGCCCCCCCCCCCTCGAATAAGCCCCCCCCCCTCGAATAAGCGCCCCCTTGCCTGCAATGAGCGCCCCTCCTAGGGGGAGGTTGAATAAGTAAGCGCCCAGGGCGTTTATTGGAGGATTTACGGTAGATTTCAATTTGAGTTCTATTTAATTGATTCTTATCGCGTGTAGTGCCACTCTAATTAATCCAGTGTTATGAATTTA